>WEDG01003033.1:0-67500 GCA_017591395.1 Schistocephalus solidus
TCTCAGGTGGCCGCGGATTTCGGTTACGTATTGCTCTGTACAAGGGTCCCGATGGAAATTCATAAATAAGGGATGAATGCCTGGAGTAAAAATCAAATTAAGGGTATGATCGTTTCTGGTCACAGGGAAGTTACTGCGAGTTTGAAAGCTGCATCGTAAGCAGTATGTCTGCTGGTTTGTAGGAGTTTTTATGGCATGCCAGTTAATTATGGAAACTTAAAATAATCTGCGGGTATTATGTCATAAAAATGGCGTGCCTGCGACCTTTTCCATTATAACGCAGACGGGACGGAAGATCAAGTCGCGGCCCAAGGCAAAAAGGGCACATGATGATGCACGCCGAAACAGGCCGAGCCGGCTGAGCAAGACGCCTAGCAAACCAGGCAACCGAGCAGTGTGCGCCGCTGCACCGAGCACGCGTGAACCCTGACGCACGCATGCGGCCCATACTTTCGAGAAGTTTCGGCCAAGGGCCTCAAGCGTGAGATGCGACCAATCAATATGAACCACGTTGCAGGCCAGAAGGTTCCAAAACGCTCTCCACTATTGTCACGCCATTGGCTGGAATGTTCGAGAACACCCAGAACTCAATAGATTGATGAGAGTTTATGAGCTAGAGATCCGCTGTCTTCTGTCGGCCCAGAATAAAGTGGTTTTTAAGAAAATGGACTTTGCCTTCTCCTCCATCACACCTGTTGCGATAGAACAAACTGGTGGCGCAGATGTCCGAACTTATGAATACTGCAGAACAAATGCAGCGGTTACTCGACGCACAACGGGCCAGGTTTGTGGCTCTACTTTCAGAAATGCAAAAAAGTTGTACTCCGGCTGGGAAGAAGAAACGAAAATAACTTGAAGACCGGATCACATAATTTACTTACGATCCAGATGGCGACGTCAATTTTGAAGTTTGGTACCGCAAATATGCACTTCTATTTGAAGAGGTAGGCTCAAATTTGGAGGAAAAAGAGAAGGTGGAAGTCTTGCTTTTGAAGATAGGCCTGCGCGAACATGAGCTCATTTTGCCAAGGAAGCCAGTCGATATTTTATTTTAGGAATCGGTTAAGATTTTAAAATCCTTGTTTAGTTTCTCAAAGTCCTTATTCAATCGACGTTACGAGTGTTTTAAAATAGAAAGGCAGCCCGTGAAGACTATTTAGACCTAACTGGCCGATTGAATGATGCCTATCATCAAGCAGACCTAGAACAGGCCACAAGTCAGCAGATAAAGGTCCTCCTTTCCATTAAATCACTAACTTTGCAGGAGGACGCTGACTTCAGCACACGGTTGCTCGCTTAGCTAGATCAGAAAGCCGAGATGACGGTGCAACTACTAGCAGAGGAGTGTGTCCTGATCATGAATATCAAAAAAGACACAAGGCTGATCAGTGACGTAAACAGCCAACCTGCGCGTGTTTTTGAAAAGAAAGCGAGCAGACCGAAGGGGAATACTAGTTTTGCAAGGAAACCAAAGACAGCTTGCTAGCAGTGTGGCGGATGGCATTTTGTGTCAGATTGTCCATATCGCACGAGAAGGTGTTAAAAAGTGTTCGCGGGTTGGTCATAAAAGCAACGCACAGCCGCGCATAACAGTCGAGTCAGGAAAGAGATGTAATGCTATTGCGCAGCGCAATTCCTAGGTGCTTAGTTGCGAAGACAGAAAATATCTGACGGTCGGTATTGATGGATATCCCGATAGGCTGCAGGTTGACACGGCTTCAGACCTCACGATAATCGATAATAATAAGAGGCCCTTGGGTCACCTGAAATGAAACCAACAGCCATCCGTGCCTTGGCATCAAATAATACACAAATGCAATTTGAGGGTGTTTTCCAGGCCACAATAGTTTTCGAGGACAAAGCCTGTCTCTCACACATTTACTTCTCGAAGTCCGAAAACGATTGGCTTGGCAAAAAGACCATCTGACAGTTGGATCTGTGGAGTCAACCATTTCAGGAGATATGCTGTGCTGTAAACATTACGCAGGAGGAACTGAAGAAAAATTATGCCGAACGCATGGAGATGTCAGTCGGAAAGTGCACAACAACTACAGTAAGTTTGAGGGGGAAGCCAGGGAAGAAGTTAGTATTCAGACAGAGTCAACGCGTTCCGTTTGCAGTACAAGCAGCGCTTAAGGAAGAACTGGAGCGCTTACAGCAGAATAGCATTATCGGCCGCACAAACTATTCAGTGTGGCGGTAAAGAAGCCTAACGAGAGAATAAGATTGTGCGCAGATCACTCAAATGGGTTGAATGACACTTATGAAAACTATCATTACCCTCTGCCGAGTGTGGAACATATTTTTGCGACGTTGAAGAGAGGAACTGTTTTCGCAAGGATTGGTCTTTCTGAGGCATATCTACAGTTACCAGTTGACGAGGCCGTGTACGAGATGTTGACAATTTATACACATAAGGGTTCTTTTAAATATACTCGTCTCAACTATGGCGTGAAAACGGCGCCCAGCATATTCCAGCAGCTTATGGACACCATGCTTACAAATGTCCCTGGGACCGTCGCCTTTGGTCATCGGTCGTACAGACGAGGAGATGGTTATGGAAAATTTTATTGATTATGGCCTGAAAATTAACATGGAAAAGAGCGAGTTCCTTCGAAATAAAATCCACTTTATGAGATTTGTGGTAATCGAGGCAGGACGCTCACCAGATCCAGAGAGAGTTGCAGCATTCAAGAATGTGAAGGTGCCAAAGAATGTACGTGAGCTACAATCTTTTATGCGTTTGTTCAGCTACCACTCGCCATTTATTGCAGGGCTGCACAACTTAAAGCCACCGTTAAACCAACTGCTTTGCAAAGATGCGAACTTTGACTCGTTTTCAGACTGTCAGGAAGCATTTGACAGTATAAAGGCGAAGATTACTGAGTCAACTGTGCTCTCACATTTCGAAGCCGATAAAGAACCTATCGTCCAGGCGGATGCATCTGAGTAGGGGTTAGGCGGCGTTCTCCTTCAGAAGGATTCGCACGGAAAAATCTTGCCCTTAATGCATGTCGCCGGATCAGTCACAAAAGCAGAAAGAAACTGCACTCAAACCGAGAAAGAGGCACTGGCGATCATTTTTGCAGTACAGAAATTTCATCAATTCATTTACGGTAGACAGTTCGTCCTCCACACAGATCAACAGCCACTAAAGTTTTTGTTGGGCACAAATCGTGGCGTGCCCCAGTACGCGGCGAAGAGGATACAACGGTGGAGTACCATCCTCTTGAGTTATGACTTCACAATTCAGTACGTGCCCACTCAGAAGTTCGGGGCTCCAGATGCTTTATCACGACTGAGCATCCGGAAGATGTGGTGGTCGCAAGCACTTTGATACAAGACGACGATGAATTTAGAGACGTCCTCCGGCAGGTGACCCTCACAGCCGAACATATCAGGGGAAACCACCACAGCAGACCCCCTATTAGGCAAGGTAAAGGAGTTTATTCGTAATGGTTGGCCCAATGAAGATAAGGTACACCCAACTGTAAGGCTCTTCAGGAACCGAAAGGAGCAGTTGAACATCACCAAAGAATGTGTTACGTATCATGGTAGAGTGGTGATTCCAGCCAAACATCAACAACAAGTTTTACGCCGGACACCAGGGTATGACTCGTATGAAACAACTGGCCCGAAGGTACGTATATTGACAAGGAATTGATAACGATGTGGAATATTTCGTTCGAAGTTGCGGTCCATGTGGACATTTCGCTAAAAACCCCCCAAAAGTACCACCCATGCCATGGCCGGAGGTGACAAGACCGTGGATTAGAGTTCATATGGACTTCGCTGGACCATTTTCAACCGAATGTTTCTAGTAGTCGTCAACGCATGGTCAAAGTGGCTAGACGTTTTTGACGTCGTGGCAGCCACTGCCGATGTCACAGCAAAAAAAGACGGAAGAACGTATCTCCAGATATGGCATCCACACCGAGATTGTGACGGATAACAGCACCCAGTTTACGTCCTCAGTGTTCCAACAGTTGTGTAAGAAATGGGGAATCCGGCATGTGACATCACCGCCATTTCAGCCCCAATCGAACTGTCAAGCAGAACGTTTTGTTTCCACATTCAAGAGATTTATGAGAAATATGTGGAACGCAGGGGTTAAAATGGACTACCTCAACACTTTCCTTCTGGCCTACAGAACAACCCCGAAAAATGATCTTGGTGGTCAAACACCAGCCGAATGTTTTTTGGGCAGACAACCTGATGTACGACTACAGTACCTAAAACCTGAGGTTCGAGTTTCCCAACCGCGAAAAGACTATTTTCGGGAGGGAGAAGAGGTGTTTGCCCGAAATTACAACCCTGGCAAGAAACCGTGGGTAAAGGGAACTGTCAGAAAGTCGAGAGGCGTTGTCTTCGAGGTGGAAATGGCAACGGGGATAATTAAACGACATGCGAACCAGCTTAGACGGAGGTTCACCACGGATGGCCAAATAGCCCTCGATGTGCTATATGACACTTTTGAGGTTCCGACCCCCAAAGTGGACACAAGGCCAACACCACCTCCCGTTCGTAAGAGCCATAGAAAAACACAACCGCCGCAAAAACTCATAATGGACCCGAAGAAGAAGCGATATGAGGTCAACCTTTCAGGTGAATTTCTAGAAAAAAAAACCTTGAAGAAAACAACATATAAATGCGCGATCACCTGTACAAGGGTCCCGATAGAAATTAATAACTAAGGAATGGATGCCAGTCGTAAAAATCAAATTTAAGTTATGATTCTTTCTGGTCACAGGGAAGTTACTGCGAGTTTGAAAGCTGCATCGTAAGCAAAATTTCTGCCGGTTTGTAGGAGTAGTTTTGGCATGCCAGTTAATTATGGAAACTTAAAATAATCTAAGGGTATTATGACATAAAATGGCGTGTCTGCGACCTTTTCCATTATTACGCAGACGGGAACCGCAGTCGAGTCGTGGCCCAATGCGAAAAGCGCACATGAAACACGCCGAAACAGGCCAAGCCGGCTGAGAAAGACACGTAGGAAACCAGGCAACCAATCCGTGGGCGCCGCTGCACCGAGCACGCGTGAAGCTCTGACGCACGCGTGCGGCCCAAACTTTCGAGTAGTTTCCGTGAGGGGTTTCCAGCGTGAGATGCGACCAATCAATGTGAACAACGTTGCAGGCCAGAAGGTTCCAGAACGCTCTCCGCTATTGTCACGCCATTGGCCCAGAACTCAATAAATAGACAAGAGTTTATGAGCTAGAGCTCCGCCGTTTTCTGTCGGCCCAGAATAAAGTGGTTTTTCCAGAAAACCAGATTTGCCTTCTGCTCGATCACACCCGTCGGGATAGAACTTCAAGGAATTCACAGGGCTGGATTTCATTGCCGGAATAATAAAGATGATTATATACCCAACCAATTAACGCTTTCCTATTTTGCGGATGTGTAATTGAAAGGAAACATATATTTCCAGAAAGGGAAGAAATACTCATTTGCAAGATATATTTACATGAGATAATTAAGCATAAAAATACAATCACTGCCATATTTCGACATGATTATATAAGTATAAACTGAAATTATCTTGGGTGAGCCCTGTGTCAGAAATTAGACAGCGAGCACGTGAGTCTGTAAGGCCCAAAACGCCTAGGCCCAACTCTTAAGCGACACGATTGACCATGCACTGAGGGCACATACAGTGAGAGTATTTAGGTCAGCTAAAATCTGATTAATATTTTGAAAGATTATCACTTCTTGGAGGTGTTACAAAGTGGTGGGTTTTAATTGAATCCGGGACCAGGTGTTCTGGTTAAGAGTTACATGGAATTAAAGCTAAATATAAATACCAACAAAGACAAAGTAGACTGGAATGGAGACTTTCGGCTCATTAGCCATCACCTGTCAATCATATCCAACTCAAATTTCAACCCCTGGGGTTCAAACCCGTCACTGGTTCGGTAGAAGTCCAACGTTCAAGCCATTTAAACATATGTTTATTGTCCTGTCTATTTCGATCAGTTATACTTACAACAGTAGTGGTACGGTCAGACATCGCATGAAGGGTTTACTCACTTCGTTATGGCTTTTGGCTCACTCATAAGCCCTGCAAGCAGCCCAATCTTACAAGCCACTGAGTGGCCACTGGTAGGTTGTGAACGTGAGCTCCAAAGCACGATCGGGAAGAGCATGTCCCTTTACGCGATCATTGAGTGCTCCTCAACCATTGGAAAAAAGCTGACGGATGTACGGAGAAAAGTTGGCCAACCACAGGAAGAAAATTTGGGAGGGGTACAATTAGTTAAAGGCCATTTGTTCGCTGGAGAGGGAAACGTTACGTTCCAAAGGAGCTTTTCCTGGCTCAAACCAAGCTGATTTTCTTCAAGATATTGAGCCGAGCACGCATTATGAGAGAAACCACAGCAAAAGTAGTTTTACCAAATGTGGCAGAGTTTGATTCTAGATGAAATTTCTTTGCTTTTGTGACATTAAAGTTAAGGTCACAGGAGTAAAGAAAATGGAAAGGGGCAATAAGGATGCTCTCTATTCTTTTAGAACTTCGTTTCTACCTGCACAGGCGTCACTATTACCGAATTCGATAAAGAGTACGAGTTTCTCACATTGATGCGAAGAAAGAGTTCGAATTTTTCTCTAAAAAGGGCACTAAGAGTATAAAAAATCGCTATGTAATATGCATAGGTAGCAAAATTTGAAGTCGTTTCAGTTGCACTTTCCTTCATACAAACTCTTTTATTGAAGCTTTTTCTCCGGCAAAAACGGCATATGTCTTCTCCTATTAGAGGAAATAAGTTTTCTTGTTAGTGGAAATCGAGATACGGAGGAGCGAATGGTTAGTTATGAGAATACGGAACACCCAGCAATGCAGACGGACTTTTGCTAAGCTCATGAGCTGGTTATGGTTGGGATTAATGTTAGGGTTTTTGATAGGGCTAAGGTTACGTTTAGGATAAGGACAGGGCATTATTTACCACAACGCCGCCTCTAATACTAGAGGAGGGGATTCATACTCTCGAACCCAACCGCAAAGAGCCTTCCAATCGCCTGTTGGCCATAAAAACAGCGGCAGCTAAGTATGGGGAAATTTAGTCACTTGGTTTCCGAAAGACCGAATCAAAAGCAGCCTTGAGCAAGTGCAGTGTTGTAGCTGCTAACTTTGAGGTTACATTTGATCGAAAGCTCATGATGACTGCCGCGCCTGAAGGTTTGAATCTGACTGAGCGATATAAAAGGGTCAATTTCTTTTAACCGACATGCTGAAGAGGACTTAGGTTGAAGGTCTCTTTGATTTCAGTACGGTAGTTGTGAGACGCAAAAAGCAATTCGGGTATGTGATCCATATGGCAGACTACAAGTGCTTACAAATGCCAAACGTTAACCAACGAAAACTTGTGAAGAACCACTATCCAGGGAAGCGGACGTCACCTAGGCACTGGAGTTACCTAAAACGCTTGAGCCCGGAAACCCCAGTCGATGCAAGTGCGTTAAACTCTGTCTGTCAGACGTGGGAGTGATAAGTCATGGAAGAAAATGACAGCATTCAATGAAAAATTTATCTTTTAGAGCAACTGGAGCAGTTTTACATAATGTCTGAATGCATACGAAGCCCGTAATGATGTACCTAAAGCACAGCTGAATCAAAACGTTATCCTAGTGGCTCTGTGAAAAGTGAGCCCCATTAATTAAATCCAGGCACCCACAGCGCGGTGGGCTCAAGACGGTAACTTGTGCGTAAATAATTTTAGTGATAGCGGAATTGCAAAGCATCTTCCGCACTCTCTCCCTCTCAACCCCATGGTCTGGGGGCAACAGCGAATCAGGACGACCGGAGGCCGGATCGTGCGCATTGAATCACAAGGCTAAAAGTCCGAGTATGAGTGCCACACAGGACTTTGCCCCCGACGTGAATATCATATTTTCACGGTCGGGGTTTTTTTTCAGTAATAAGACAGTGCGAGGGTTGGGGGTTGAACTGAAACTTTGAAACTGAAGAGTTGAACGAAGAAGAAATAGCTATTTTGTGACCCGTTTAGGGTAGGTTATTAATAAATTTCATTTTTCGGAAATTGTTATTTTATGCTTCTAATATTCATGTCAAACCCAGGACACTTCTTCAGGACACCATTTGGCATTTCGGCGTCAAAGAAGCTGCCAATATCGATTGCGAACGAAAGCCATGCTTAATCAATAATGTTTTTGTCTGATTACGCAGATTTTCACCTTTGTGTAATCCTACTCGTCCGAACTAAACTAAACCAGTACGAATGACATGGGACCGTGGGCTATGGAACTTCTGGAACGGTAAACAGCATATATGCATGTGGGCGTTTCTCATAGACCGCATAAACAAAGGTTTATTTAGGAGTTAATGCAGAATATAAAACATCCGCCCAAATGATCGCGTGCACTCAAGAGCTTCTATTGAAGTAAATACAGTTGATCACTTATCTCATTTAATGTCAACCGAAATTCTGAAATGTGGCTTTCGATTCGAAAAAAATACTTAAGTAAACTTGGAAAAATTATTATTTTCCAGGATATTCTAGCCATGGCTAGCTGCCGGCATTTGAACGAGCTTCCATCTGGTCGCCTGCAGAAATCATGCTATGTCAATATGGCTACTTAAGTAGTATGCAATTGTTATTATTTTTTAATGTTCGAATAAATTGAAAACTACTCTATTGAGCATATGCACAAAATACTCTTGTTCGTATTCATTGGATGGAAAATAACGCCGTCTTAAAATTTTACACTTAAAGAAAACGTATCTTTTGGTTTTAAAATATTTTCTTATTATGCGAATTTTGGAAGGCCGTGAAATGTTCCTATCCATAAAGCGATAAATTTTGCGCGTAAATTGTACAAAATGATCCACACTCTTTGCCAAATTTTATGAGAACTTTGTAAGGTCTTTCTCATAGCGTAGACAAATGCGTGATTTTCCATCGACAGAGAAGAGACCGGGAAGGGCGTCATGGAGGAGGCGTTGTCGCCTACGTAAAACACTGACTTCTAGTGTCAGAAAAATAAACAGAATAGTATGCATGCAGCTCCGAAACTATTTGGTTCACTATAAAGGTGCCGAGTTCACACAGCCTTGAAGTTCTGACCGTCTACCGACCACCAAGAAGTGACTCTGTGGTTGACGCTCGCCGGTTAGAAGAGCTAGAAAGATTTGCCGCTCGATCTGACGTCTTGATAATGGGCGACTTCAATGCATCGCTCACTGACCGGCGTTGAGTACATGCACGCGGTCCAGAACTAGCTTTTGACCCAACGTTTATTGGACATGGCACGGAGGTTCTTCCTCACTCAGCACGTCTGATTTCCAAAGAGGGTGCGGGAGGGGCAGCAGTCAAACTGTTTAGACCTGGTGTTTACGAAATCGCTAGATAGTATTGATGAGGTGCGATGTCTACCTCCCCTAGGTCGGAGTGACTAGGTCGCACTTCCCTAGGACTATTCAATGTTTTCGGTGCCTGAACAGCCCACCACATTTAGAAGGAATATTTGGCGTGGCGACTTTGATTAAATTAAGACTCAACTCAACAATATCAACTGGGAATCAGCTTTTTTCCGGCAATGTGGCTGAGGATTGGGAATGATTCAGTGATTTATTGCATATTCTCCTCAGCAGCCACTGCCCGATTTCACGTAAGAGACTGTATAACAAACCCCAGAGGCTGACTCAAACGTTGAAAAACGAAGTAAATAAAAAGCGGAAGTTGTGGAAGATATCACTCGCTGATGAGAACCCTGTGTCCATAAACGCATACGAGGCACAAAGAAACAAAGTTAAATGGCTTATCCTCAGGACACGACAAGACTTCACAAAAGACCTGTTGTAACGTGCAGTTAAAAATCCGCAGTTATTCTACAACTACATTAGAAGGAGCACGCGTAACAGGGACTCCGTTCCCTTACTAAAGACTAGCGAAAACCTAGAGATTAGTGAGGATGAAACAAAAGCGGAGCGCATTTCAGAATTTTTTAAATCCATCTTTACGAGTAAAAGCGCATTTACTCCTCCCAACTACGACGTAGATGAGTGCTTAACAATAGAGGCTGTATTTTTTGACGAAGCAAATGTTCATAAAGAGCTGTTGGCTCTAAGTTAGTCTAAATCACCTGGTCCAGATGATATACCGCCAAAGTTACTAAAGGAACCAGCTGCAGAACTGGCCAAACCGTTGTCCAGGCTTTTCCAAACTTCGTTCGAAGCTGGCACGTTACCTGCTGATTGGAAATCTGCACGAATCACACCACTTTATAAAGGTGGCAGCAAGGGCTCCACAATTACATCGATCAGCTGCAAAATCATGGCAAAATAATAAAGTGAGAGCTAGTGCACTTCTTAGAGCAGCATAAATTATTATCCGATGTGCAGCATGGATTACGAAGTGACAGGTCTTGTGTAATGCACTTGCTCTATTGTTTGGAACCTTGGTCTAGACCAGCTGACGAAGGATATGCGCTGCACGTAGTCTACATTGACTTTGAGAAGGCATTTGATAGTGTCCCATACCAGCGATTTCTACACAAACTCAACCAAACAGGCATTAGGGGTAATCTCCTGAAATGGACCGAAATTTTCTTATTTGGCCACTCTCAAACCGTCCATGTCGGTAACCAGCAGTCGGCGGAGGTTGCGATTGAAAGTGGTGTTCCCCGGGGCTCCGTTCTTGGCCCTACTATGTTCATTTTGTACGTCAATGACTGCGTTGAAGAACTGGATTGTAATTTCACTATGTTTGCGGATGATCTTAAGCTATGGATGGTCAATCGAACTGCAGCTGACGTAAAGCATTGGCAGGAAAACCTAAACTGACTTCAACAATGGTCAAAGGACTGGCTTTTACCGTTCAATGAGAACAAATACACTATTCTACGAGTCGGTAGAACTAGCACTCCGAACCTCATGGATTAATGCGTGAATGGTATACCATTGCAACTAATTGACGCGCAGAAGGATTTAGGATTGTGGATTTTGACCTCGCTTAAACCCTCGCTGCATTTTTCAAAGGTAGCCAAGTCTGCGATGTCCACCCTGTACCTTGTCAAGCGGGCTTTCTCTACCTTTGATGAAGAGTGCTTTGCCAAAGTCTTTCGAACTTTGTGCGGTCGCAATTGGAGTTCGTAATTCAAGCTCGGAGACCCTGGACCACGAAGTACCTCAATATCCTCGAAAAGGTTCAAAGGCGTACAACCAAACTTTTGACTGGACAGGGCTCATTACCCTATGAAACCCGCTTAGCTAACCTTGATCTCTTTCCCTTGAGTTACAGGAAGCTACGATGTGACCTGATACAAACATTCCATATCATGTGTGGTCAGGACTGCTGCCTCGTACTTGGAGACTTCTTCCAATTAGCAACAACCACGAAATTGAGAGGACATCTACTCAATCTACGTGTGACTGGGTTCAGACTGAACACACGAAAGTTCTTCTTCTCCATGAGAGTGGTCGACGCTTGGAATGCTCTGCCTCTGGATCTTGTTATGGCTACTTCCGTTGAGCTTTTTAAGAAAAAACTGGACTAGTATAGCAGTGTCCTCTATAATACCACCAGATCTTAGTCACGCCCAGTTGACTTATATTATATTATTAGAATACTACTTTCTATATGTAAGTACCATTTTGTTTATAGTATTTCGCATATGGCTCACTCACGAGATTCATTTTAATACAAATAGCATATATTTATGCTACTAATAATATGTGAGTACACGTTTATGTTTACTCTTCCCGATTAGCCAACGGCTGATTATTTTCCGCACACTATTATGCAAACCACCTTTTTTGAATTTTCCTGATGTATGAGTGCCTTTTTAGCCATACTCTAACAAAGAGGGAGTTCAAAGGCATTTCAATGTCGTCCCCTCAATAAACTGAACTGAACTAAATGTATAAGGCTTGTAGTTCGACTACTTTGAATGTGCGTGTTCAAAATTGTTTGGTAGTTTGGAAAAAAATTTTTAAAGTGGAAAGATACCCTTTGTACATGTACAAAACTTGAGAAAGTTGTAATTTTCTGTCAAATGAATACAAGAAAGATTGCTTTTCAGGCCTGTGCTCTGTAATATATATTTAAATTTATAAGGACCCTTAAAATCAATCAGAAGAATGCCTACAACATAAATGGCCATTTTTACAGAAGTCTGCTTTGTACAAGCGACGAGAGAGAAGTTCATTTAAAAGCCGGCATCGTGAGATTAAGCTGCATGATAACCAACCTTAATTAAGTAATTTATTGGAATCGATTAGTATCTTGCAGAGCAAACTCTCTCCATATTTATCACAGTCTACCTTCCCACATCCATCTCATTCAGATAACAAGAAAAAATCGACGCGTGCAGAGTTTGATGTAGACACGATGGCCGCAGAATCTAAACAGCCTACCTAGGAATTGAATTGGGGGATTCCAAAGACCACCCTGCTTTCCGATTTTCAAGTCTAATCATGACAGGAACGCATCGACTGACTACCTCAGCGTAAGTAGTGGCCCTAGCAACTTTTACTACAATCGTATTCGGCCTGGAAAAGGATCTACCCACTCTTCACTGTAGTTTGTATGCAGTATACTTCTCCACTCCTCAATAAAACTATTCATGGCAGGTAGTATGCCGAGTCAACTTCATCTCAAACCCTTCTCGCCACCAAACCGCAGCAATTAACATTTCCGCATACTAGCCAGAGTTGCCACGGCTTCCGGCTCCTCTGACATACACAAGTTTCAACCATGCGGCCTGTTCTTTGGGTGCAGCTTTACTAACCGAAATAAGCCGTGCACGGCACCTTCAACTGCTCATCGCCCTTCCGGGTCTTCTTATTTCCACCTGGGATTTTCTGTCGGCCCTGCTTCGCTCTGCTTTTTGTCCTAAATCCTACGCAAAATTCTCACCAGTGCGATGATCTTGAGTGCTTTGCGTCTGCATAGTATCATTGTCGACTCTTTATTATCCGTGTCTTGTTGATCTAATCTCAATGTGCATAATCCTGTGCCCATATCTTCGGACTGTTCTGCACTTCTCAGTTACTAGCGTTCCCTTTTTTGTTTATGTACCACTTGTATCTCGGTCTCCTATTTATTAAGCCAAAAGCAAGATACTCCCCTCATGCCATGTTTGACCGTAGGCAGTTTACTGTCGCATTGCTTTCACTTTACTGACAATGTTAGCACTGACAGGTTCCTTGTAGTGGAAGAATTCGACATTGAAGTTCGTGCACTGGAGTCTCTGCCCTATGAAACTCTAAATGAATGCACTTAACGCGTATGCTAATTTAAATTCCTTGTGACAAAACGGACGTTGTTCTCACTGGCTCGAGGACTTCGGGTGTTCTGCGCCTAGCAGTCTTCTTGTTTACCCCGTTCTTATCGTTCTGGTCTTCATGGCACGTAAACAGGTGTTCTAAAGTTTTCTGCTGCGCATGAAATCACAAGCACTTTTCTTTTACATATTCTGTAGCATGCTTATCCACTGCTCAGCTGCCTTTGCATTTTTCACTGCAGCTGGATATGTCCTGCTTCCCGCTTTCTTACATGGTTACTTATCCCACCTTTAAATTGCTCTGCCTCACTGAGGGTGCGCCCGTCTTGAAGTTCTTGAAAGTAGGCGGTTAAGCACCCCACGCAATTTTTACAAGTATAAGAAGACAAAAGGATAAATTACCTTTATTCGGAGCTCCTTTGAAGCCCATTGCTCCACTGCCGCATCGTCAGTCAGCGTTTTGCCTTGCACCATAGAATTGCTGCAAATTCTGGCCGGCTGGTATATTGTGGTCTTCCTTTGCTGTTAGAATTTTGCCATCGCCAGACCCTTCATATGCTTATCGTGATTGTTTGTTTGCTCTCGCTTCGCTCCACTTTCAGCCCTTTCCATTCTCCCACCAATACATTAGTCTCTGGTCACAGCAGGTCTAACCTTCTGCACACATTTCTTCGGTCCTCTGAGTCCATCATTTAGAGGCATTTGAGTACGATGTCCATGCCTATTTCTGTTTACTTATTCTGGGAATAGAAGCTCACCACGTGTACTGCAGGTTGGTCATGCTCAAAATCACGGAAGGGTTTGTGTTACCGACTCATAATCCAGAATCTAAAACCAACCTTCACTCTACCACTGAACCGCACTCCAACCCTAGCGGTAAACGCAATCCTGACCCTAACTCTAACTGAAACCCACCTCTGCTCCAACCATAAACTCACACTTATAGTAACGCAAGGCCCTCGGAATAGGAGAGGGAGTCCTGTTCTCGTGTCTTGCCCACTCCTATCCACTGATTAGTCCATATTTTGGTCGCCTGTGCGAGTTTGTAAGGCTCTACTAGTATACCTGGGGTGTAAGGGTACTAGTTAGGGGTAGCACCACACAGATAGCATTTGGTCGCTCCATTTGTCTCGTACAGGTGGTGAATGCTCCTGTGGCTGCCTCTACCTGGTACTCAACTCTCCTCTGTTGCTCCTCCAAGTTGGGTTCATCCCAGTGGCCACACCCCGGGCAGCCGTCACGACCGGCGGGCTAATCCAGGTGAGGTTCTACGGTGTTGTGTGTGCCTCCAAACCCGGTATGTCTGAATCCCGAACTTTCCACCTCCCCCCTCTCAAAAAGTCATACGGTGGGGGCGACAGCAACCCCATAGGCAGCCCAGGCTAACTCGAGTCGTTCCCCCACTAAAACAAAACCATAACCCATTGTGAAGTTCGGCAGCCGTCAGAGATGTCCGAGCAGCCCTATTTAGGGAGAGCACTGCTTGCCTATGTGTAGGGGGTAGAAAATGTACCCTAAAGAAATTCTGTTTATCACGTCTTCTGCAGCCGGCCGCGGCCCGCTGATCGCAAAATACGCGGTCGTAAAACTCAAACAAACAACAATATCCCCCGTCCCCATCCCCCTCGCCATACCCTCCAGGCTGCTCGGGTGAGACAACTCACACTAGCAGCCTGGAATGTTCATTCTCTTTTAGAAAATCCTAGGAGCAACCGGCCGGAAAGGAGGTCAGCACTAGTCGCTCGGGAACTGGTGCTCTACAAGGTGGACATTGCTGCCATCAGCGAGACCCGATGCTCTGAGCAGGGTCAACTGGATGAGGTGGGTGCCGGCTACACCTTCTTCTGGAACGGCCGCCCAAAGGCAGAGCAACGCGATGCTGGTGTTGCCTTTGCCATCCGGAACGACATCGTGGGACGTCTGCCCTGTCTGCCGCAGTGTATCAATGATCGCCTGATGAGCCTCCACCTGCCTCTTCGGGGAGACCAGTTCGCCGTCATCATCAGCGCCTTCGCTCCCCCAATGACGAGCTCTGATGCGGTGAAGGATGAATTCAACGAGGACTTCACGCTCTGCTGGCGACTGGGCCGAAAGAGGACAAGATAATTGTCCTTGGTGGCTTCAACGCCCGCGTCGGGACGGACCACGCTGCCTGGCAGGGAGTGCTGGGTCCCCACGGTCTCGGTAGCTGTAACGATAACGGCCTCCTTCTTCTGCGCACGTGTGCGGAACACCGTCTCCTATTGACCAACACCTTCTTCCGCCTTCCGACGCGAGAGCAGGCAAGGTGGATGCACCCTCGGTCACGGCGCTAGCATCTGCTGGACTATGTTCTCGTCTGGAGGCGAGATCGACAGGAAGTGCTGGTAACCAAGGCGATCCGCGATGCCGATGGTTGGACAGATCACCGCCTCGTCATTTCCCAGATGAGGCTCCGACTGCAACCCCGACGATTGCCTCAAGGTAAGAGGCCGACAGGTTAGTTAAATACTCTTTTGTTAAATTTGCTTGCTAACTGTTTTGATTTCAGCAACCAAATAACCGAGAAACTGGAGGACCTGCACGCTCCAGATGATAATGCTTCCGTGGATGCACGATGGTGGTAACTGCAAAAGGTTATCCAGTCCACTGCCCTTGAAGTCCTCGGAAGCGCACGCCATCGACACCAGGACTGGTTTGACGACAATGACGCCGACATCAGCAACTTACTCGCGGAGATGAATGGACTGCACAAAGCCTACATGGACATTCGAACTGGCGCCACCAAATCAGCCTTCTTCAGATGCCGCCGCCTTGTACGGCAACGGCTGCGGAAGATGAAGGACGCCTGCATGGTCCGAAAGGCTGAGGAAATCCAGGGGTATGCGGACCGCAATAAAATGAAAATTTTTTCAAAGCCATCACGGCAATCTACGGCCCGTGTATCAAGGGGACCGCACCACTGCTCAGCTCTGACGGCGCCACACTGCTGGCTGAGAAATCGCAAACTCTGAAGCGCTGGGCCGAGCACTTCAGAAGTGTCCTTAATTGCTCATTAGCCATCTACGATGTTACAATTGACCATTACGATGGAGCGGCCACCTGGTGAGGATTAACGACGAGCGACTACCCAAATGATTTTTCTACGGAGATGTCGCTACGGGTGCTCGCCGACAGGGAGGTCAAAAACGACGCTATAAGGACACTTTGAAGAAATCGCTGAAGCAAATGCAAATCAACTCGGCGACCTGGGAGGACCTCGCCCAGGATAGACCGGCATGGAGAATATCCGTGAAGACTGGTTCAGCCATCTATGAGGCCAACCAGATCGCCGCCGCCAAGGCCGAAAGAGCGGCACGAAAGTCACTAGCGCCCCGGACCAACATCGTCTATGCCCAGGCCCTGCCAAAATGCCCGCGCTGTCAACGCATCTTCCGCGCGCAAAATCGGCCTGTTTGGACCTCTTCGGACGCAATGCATCAACAATCCAACAATTCCAATTTCTACGTCAAAATCTGCCAACCCTCCTTCAGACTTCCCCCCACCCTCACTCCTGGCACCATTGCCATTACTTTCACCATCATAGAGACCACATCCCTCTACTCCTCGCCTGTTACCCCCACCACCGCAATCACCACCGCCATCGCCTTCACTACCACCAATACCACCGTCAGCGATGGGGACTCTCTCCTAAACTGTCCTCAATGCGACCACACATTCACCTCACGCATCAGCCTGGTCGTTCACTTGCGAATCCATCGTGCAGAGACTGGTGAACCAGTGCCTAGAGCACCAACACACAGCAGATATCGCCACCTCCACTGCCCTCACTGTCATCGCGCATTCATTCATCGCATGGGCCTATTCGGTCACATGCGCATCCATGGCAGTGGAATTCACCGCAATGCCGGCAACAGCGATACATCATGCACAACCTCCGCTCCTGCCATTCTTAATGCCACCGCCACTGCAACCCCCACTACCATGAATGATATCCAACAGGCCTCTACCGATTTCTCCTGCCAACAATGCGTCAACAACTTCAAGTTATGCATCGGCCTGGTCGTTCACCTGCGAATTCATCGCACGGAGGCTGGTGAACCAGTGCCTGGAGCTCCGAAATACAGTCGCCGCGCCCGCCTCCACTGCCCTCACTGCTCCCACACATTTGCACACCGCATGGGCCTATTAGGACACACATGCGCCTCCACGACAACCTGCGGTAAACCACCGGAGGCAAAGCCACATCAGCGCACACAATCTACACTAATACATAGACAACACCCTCACAATCATCATAATGTACCTTATAAATTCAGGGTTTCCTAGAAACCGTGGCTTGGAAGGCTGCCAATCTGATGCTTACACTAGACCACGCCATCGGCCCAGTGTATGTGCTGTGTGTGTCGAGTGGCTGACCAGTGGACTGGGAGTCAGATGGCGATGGCTCCTCCATATCCCCTGATTTAGTGAATTCTGGTGTGTGCGTTATGGGGCCAGGTCGTGCTGCGGCGCGCGAAGACGGCTACGCCAACCTGTCAGCCAATGTGCCCACTCCCACATCAGGTAACTGACCGGCTCGGACAGTGTCTGATGGTGGGGGTTGGGGAGAGAGTGAGGTCGAGAGCTCAGCGTATTTTCCTCACTATAAACAATCTGACGCGCTTGAAACTATCCCGGTGCGCTGAAAGCCGTGGCTTGGATGGTTGCCAACTGACGGGATAACTCGGACCGCGTGGTCAGCCCAATGTGTGTTGTGTGGAGTGGCTGACTTGCGGACTGAGAGTCAGGCTGCAATGTCTCCTTTTGTAATGTGGCCTTTATGGCACTCCCACTCCGTGGGATCCGAGTCAGGTGTGATGGCCCAATCAGGAGCGGCTCTGGCAGCGCCAGCCACCTGCGTCCTCTCCCGCCTCCGGTCTTTTTGACTCTGCCATGACACTAGGCTCAGACGGAGGAGGAGAGAGTGCGGTAGCTGCAGTGCAAGTCTACAGCCATTTAAAACTAATTCGCGCGCAAGCCGCCGTCTCTGCACCACCCTTCTGATAAACCTACGGTGGGCATAATCGGACTACGATGGTCGAACTTACGTGTACAGGTCATAAGAAACATCAATAAACGATGAGATATGATTCGATTGTAATGAAAACTGTAGCATCTTAAACTTATCGTAATTACGAATTTTGAAACGCCGAAAGCTAAAGAAAACTCCATTTACCACCAAATTGATAAGGGCCCGGATAATTCATAGAAAAAATTCCTACCATATAACTTGCCATTTTCAATTAGTGCGATCTCTGCAGGTTGCCGGAGAAAAATGCATTCAAAAGCCGGCTTTATGCCTCTCAGAAATGACTTAGAATTATGCCGTGCGATAATCGGTACCACAATTCCACCTCCTAGTCAAAACGTGCTTTGGAATCTCACCCAAAACCACATGCCTGATTGAACGCCGACCTGCCAATGCCAGGAAATTCTGAGCTGATAAAATGGTTTTATTCTTAAAAAATGACAATGAGAGTGAGGCGTTTTCTCAGCGATAGTAAATATTAAATCAGTGTCATCTGGGAAGGGGGGAGGGAGAGGAGTTCAACTAGCCGAAAGGCGATGGACAAGAATAATCTGACAGATCACTTGAAACTGAACAATACTGTCTATAAAAAAAAACTCGGATGTGAGCGCACGTAGTTCTGATTTTAACGCAGAACGGCTGGAATTGCGGAAGACGCAGCGCGGAATTCACTTGTGCAGCACAGTTGTAGGTAGTTTAGGAGCGAAATGCTGCTTAACGGACTCTGTCCGCTGGTTGAATAGTACTGCGACAGAGCTGGGGCCAGGACGGTGGGCCTCTTTTGGATGACTGCCTGGGGGCAGAATCGCACTGTGTGAGCGGCGTCACCCGTCGCCGAACAGAGGGGACAAATGATGTTCCGAAGGATGGGGCATATGACACGACCATCTCGATCCTTAACCTAGAAACAAGGAATTAGGGAGAATACGCACACGTAATGTTTTCCATCCGAGGGGCATTGCAAGAACCGGGTCAAATTTTAAAATTGTGGTTTTTATAGTGCTCACCCTGTGACTCGAATAGATCTCGAAGGTCTCGTGATTATTCCGACAAAAAACGCATATCGCCTGGGTGGTCTCGTCCAGTCGGCGGATTTCTTTGACAATGCGTCTGAGAAAGTATAGAAGTTGATTGAGCAGCCCCCTGTCCAGCTTCACTGTCCCCGCTGTTGCGTAGGTCAACCTTCAGGTTAAATAAGAGAAAGTTTAGGAGCATAATTTTATTTCCCAATCACATTTGGGGTTTTCTCCAAAGGCGCTGGTGGCTACAAACACCGCTCAACATTTCTGTAGTGTTCAACAACGGGGTTGAACATTGCTCCCACGAGGTGCCTGAAGCCGTGGCTTTTGCTGATCTCCTCCCGCAATCAATGGGTTCTGATGGCAAGATCAAGATTACAAGAGATAAAAGTCGACGCAATTGCTGAGACAGCCAAATATCCTACATCCGCGTGGCTCGACTGAGCAAGTTTGTAAGTGCACATGCACTAGTTAACAACCAAAGGGTCTCGGTTGTCCGAACAGGATCGACTGGAGATGAGCTTTGGCACAGGACGTGGCGGACTGCGAAGCCATCGTCCCAAGTGCGTCACCTAAGAGCTTGTGTTCCATAGAAACGAGGTGTCATAGACGCCGCATCAAGGACTATCTGCAGGCTGACCCTAATTCCAAAGGATTATTAAGGCTATCTCCATCAGCTGACAACTTTCTTACCTACGTTTTAACGCGCAATGACAATTCCAGGGGCATACTATAAATGTGAGGTATTGGGGACATCACTGAATCTTCAAAGGGATGCTTACGAGGGAATACTATGCTCATGCTGCAGATGTTTGTCCAGGTATAACTGCCTACTGCTCATGACGGTTGAAGCATTGGCTGATGTGGGGTGAAGTACTCCGCGTACACGCGCCACATGCGTGCCGGTTCGTAACCTCCCCGGTCACAATACACAAGGGTCGGGGATGTCAAGTTTTACGGCACATTATTTGAAGGCTTTGGTCGGTTAAGTGCTTATAGTAAAGTGGAAAAGGCTGATGGTTACTGCGAAAACGGAGCCCATAATTTTCAAAATAAAATATAGCACAAGCTAGTGAAGCCTCAATAATATGAATAACATGGGTTAGTTGTGCTACCCGAAAGGTTTATACGTCGAGACCTCGGTAAAAATAAATAAATAGCAGAAGCAATGACTTACAAAGTTTGCCACTGCAACAACTGTTTGATAGTCTCTGCCATCGCATCGATGCCACAGGTCTGTTGACCGAGTTCACAAGACAGAGGAGATTCTAGAGAGGTAAATTCACACAAGAACCGGGTGACAATCGAATATGTGACCCCACTCAGAAAACAGAACACAAGGACATCTGTAATACGGTAATCGTAGTAAATGGAGTTTCATGGGTAGGTTACACAAAGATTACGACGGCTATTTTCTGAAATTTAAGTAGGAAATGCCACTTTACACAACAAGCTCGTTTAAATAAACCAATAAAGGGTAAAATAGCGCGCGCAGAATTGGAAATGCTGTAAATGGGAGCTGTAAATGGCCTGATGAAATGAAAACCTACAGCTTTGCTTAGATACTCCAGGTGAACTTAACCCCAGCCCGTGACCACCACTCACATCGAAGGAGAGGGTGTGAAGAATACATCCCGTGATGGATGCGACTGAGGATATAATTGCAGTTACTAATTATGATAACCAAAATCCCAATTCTAATCTTTTGTATAAAGCCTTATCATAGCACCCGGCCGATGCTAGTCCTCGTCCGAACCCCAAACAATTATCCCAACTGTAACCCTAGCACCTATTCCCAACCTTAAGCTCAACCGACCACCTTAACTTTTAACGCTAGCTCTGACACTAGCCTCCAATCCTAATTCTAACTCACCCATAAGCCTGTCGTGCTGGTAACACTTGCGGAGGTGTGACGGGGAATAAGCCTAGAAAAAAGACTATGTGGGGCCACTTACCGGATCATCAGCAAGGTTACAATAAAAAAGAGCATAATTTTAAAACTCGGGCATCAATTAAGTTGAGATTTGAAGTACCTCCAGACCGTAGCTACTCACAATCAGAAACAATTCTGGTAGGACAGGAAACTTAGATGCATGTGAGAATCAGAGTCGCGGATAGAATTCGGTGTGTTCAGCTTCCCTAACAGCCTGCACCCAATAGATAACACCGAGTTGGATGTTTTTCGGTATATTTTAGAGCACTGATGCAGCAAGTGATAAAAAACACCAAAGCGCTCGGTTGGTTGCTGATGGTCAAACTATTTTGGAATTTATTAAAACAATACAGTTTTAAAACATCAAAAGGTCCGATGGTCGCAGTGGTGGTAAATAGGTAACCATGTAAGTGACGCCAGATCCCGCGAGAATATTTCAAGAAAATCGAACGTTACGTCTAGGAAGAGCTTCGTGGCACAAATAACATGGTTTGGAAAGTATATGGAAACATTTTCTTTCAAATCAGGTCATTTCCAAACAAGTTGCCCCGTCTCTGTTAGGAAACACCTCTATTATTGTGGTACTCAGTTAGGTTTAATGTCACAGCGCGCAGTCCACGTTGTCGAGGAGTCCGTCGAGTGGGTACTGCTCTCCTCTTTTGTACATATCTTTAGCAAACATAACCGTTCATCGAGGTGCTACACGACCAGATGCACCCTTTATATAGGAGAACAGATTGAGATAGTTTATGTAAAAATACTAAACATGAAGGACCTCTTAAAATGTAAGCAAGCGATGAGATGGAAAAAACAGCTACCTACGCCATTAAGTTGAAACCTTCCGGCCTCTAGGTTGATAGCCCTCTGACCGTTAATCCCATTGGGTTAAATATTCAATTGGTTGTATGGTTCATCAGGCCCAAAGAGCAACCTTTTACAGCACAGCCATGTGTAACCAATATTCTGCATGTTTCATAATCAATCCTAGCCGCTCACTATAATTTACCTCCAAAACAACAGTTCAAGCTGAAGGAAGTCAGCAAAACGTATGCAAATTTATGCCCCTCCCCATCCATTTGACCCAGGGAACAACAGAGACCGCTAAAGAATTGAAGAACACTTGTTTATAATGCTAGGAGATTGGGCGCACTTGCCGTTAATTTTGGGACATAAGCTGCTGAACCCTGGAACGGCAAACTGCTGAGAGCGAGTCAGTTTCACCTATGAAGCCTAGTCAGCACCGTATTAGAAGACGCCATTTGTCCCAGCCGGTGCTTCGGTTGTAAAAATGCCGTTAATTCAGGCTTTTTGCTATGTTTACCTTAGTGACGAATATATTCCGATTTTTATATCAAGCACCACCTTACATGCTCAAGGATATAATATATGCGGAATATATCCAATTTCCGTATGCTCGTTTAAATACTTTTGCGTACGCAGTATTCTAGAAGCCTTACTAACACGCAAACCGAGAAGGGCCTGAATAATTTCTTTAATTTAAACTTGTCTGTCTAATTAAAAACTCGACGATCTACGCACCAAGTTTTTCAAGATTTTTATTTTTTCCAGAAATGGATGAAGTTTAATATAATCATGTACCAACCAGTTACTTAAATGTAGGGAAACGTATTCTGATTGTCACTTGCCATCTCGTCCGCTGTAGTCATAGTCCGTCTGCGGCTTTTGCACCATCTAGGTTAAGCAGTAAATTTTGCAGACAACCAAACTGTAAGAATTTCTTAGAATTGTGGAGTGGAAAAGTTCTGAGACCAATACTAGCCACAGAGGCTAAGTAGCGAAAGCCTAAGGAAAACACCCCACTGGCTACAAAGTATAAATTGGCAGACAGGTGCTCACAAATCGTGTAACGGGATATACGGATCCCATTGTGCCTTAGGACTCAATCCAAAGTCATGCCATCGGTCACATAGGGTCCACTAATATAGACAGAATACCATTAATGACAAAGGTAAGGGAGACTTCTAAGAGCTATATCTATCCTGGCCTATCCCATCTCAGGGTTCACAACACCCAAGGCTCAAAACCATGAACTTTTGGTTAGAATTCCGACGCCCTAACCATTGAGCCACAAGCTCGTTGCCCCGTCGGCTGAAATCTGGTATATAAACAATGGTAGAGGGGCCTCCGGTGTTGCAAAACATTATTTTGGGTATGACTGGCTGATGATGGCTAAAAAGCCAGAAATGGCCATTCCAGTCCCCCTTGTATTCACCGGTAGTGTCACTCAAATTAGACAAAGATCTCTAAAGCTTAACGGGAGTTCAGAGTGCAAAAGCAAAACCTTACACCTACAGTGAATTACGGGACGAGATACGGGATAGTTTGTTAACGTCCAGGGCAACACACAATTGAGAAAATGACTTTGTTTTTAATTATGAAACGCATCCCGTCATTACTTAGTGCAGAGTGGAATGTTCATCTCTTACTGAAGAGCTGGGAAGCGTAACCACCGAAAGATTCATATAAGTGGAAGCACTCAGAAGAGTAACAATCCGTCGTTGTACACAATGCTGATTCTAGGCCCTAAATGTTTTGAGTTTGTATTTTTCCGAAATTGATTTCGTAGAACTGTCTTGTAGTTCATCAAATAGTACAACGGACTGGATGCACCTCACGCAACTTGAAGGTGGTATATATATATATATATATATATTTTTTTATTCATGGACTTATTATAATACTAAGGAAAACCTATAAATTACTTCAACAGATATGAATAAAAGGTTATGTGATTTTCATTGCGAGTAGTTCATTAATGCGCGCCATGATGTTTGTAACTTACATGTTTGATAATTCTTTTAAAGTCTAATAATCTTAATGATTTCATTACTTCCTGTCTCTGTATAGTTTCTTGGCGGCTAGATAACGATATACAACACGAGATGTTTTGTCATCAGTGCGCGTGCACCAAGAAACAGTGCCGTGACGCTGTGACCTCGACCTGTCAGTTAAATATCTAACCTTTGTTGCCTTCTCTTCAGGTTGGCCTCTACTTATTTCTAAAAAACGAATAAACACAGACCGTGAGGAGCCAATGAGAGCAATGTAAGTGTATAAAAAGTTGACTACTTCATCCACACCTGGCGAATAGAAACTTTAGTTGTGTTAAAAAGACATTTTTACGTTTGTTACATGCTGAAGTACCCACTAGAAAATTAAATCCAACTAGGATCAGATGAATTTGTTGCGGTTTTATATAGGCATTCGAGAAGCAAAGAGTCGATATGCTTTTATCGCAAAATGAAGGTGTAAGCTCTAATGCAAAATATAATCTTAAACACAAAGCCTCAACTCATGACTCTAAAATGGGATGTTGGCCATCAAAGTTAAATATTATCGAAATTTTAATACTCAAGGTTTACCCTAATCTGAAAAACTATTGCTAAACTATCCTACAAAATAACTTTTTCTATGCAATCCATTCCAAAATGTAAACTTTACCTTGTTCGGGAAATAGTAAGCAATCCGTTTCCATTCCATGATTAGGGAACATGGCACATAAATTCTGCGAAATTAGCAGAACTAAAGCGGCCTCCTGCAACAACGGCTGTTCATCTCAACTTCCTTGGAAATCAACCCATAACCTTGTCCCTTTCAAACTAATGCTCCGGAATACCAATAAAAGTGAACTATTACGGACATCCTAGGAGCCACCTGTACATTTCATTGGAGTTAAATTGTCATACAGTTTCAGGTTCTAACTTTTTACAAAATGCGAATCTCTACGGTAGATTTTGCCGAGTCTCTGCACGATAAGACTTCCACAGGAATAAACATTCAAGATAAAATATAAACTAAAGGCAATATTTCCATGATTGGACCCTCACAGATGCAAAAAGAATGTCGGCTTCAGCATTGGCACACAATCGCATAGACACTACTTTCAGGGCCAATTCATAAAACCGGACGTAAGCATCATCTTCTCCTTGAGATAGACGACAAGGCGTTTTTTGGTCAACTTTTTCACCTGGGTTAGGGTTAGGGTTGGTTTTAAAGTCTGGGTTGGGGTAAGGTGAAGGTCAAAGATAGGGGACCCAAGGCCCCACGCATATATGACCCCTATTACCAGTCATTTTCGTAAGACACGTTCCACGGGTGATCTGTTTCTGACCCCAACTACATATTCTTACCAGACTGACTGATGATTGCCGTCATAGTCCCTGAGTTAACTGTGCACATTGTGGGCACAACTAAATTACTTGCTTTATTACCTATAGGATTAAAACGGTCTAAATTAAGGTCTCGAATCGGAAATGAGAAGCAAGTTATAAGCGTATACTCAAATACAGGAGCCAGGGCAGGTCGGGGACGCTGCGGTCCTACCTACCATCCACAAATGAAAATTCAATGGGTTTTGGGATCAATATAATTTCGTCCTTAAGGACCTGAGAAATGTCGTTTGTCGGTGGATAGAACATAAAAACACAGCAATACCGTTTAAAGACTGATCCTGTGGTTTGCCTTTAAATTTAATTTAAGATTTTTGAGAAAAAAAGTATTATTTGAGACAGACATTGGTTTATAGTTCGGCGAAGAAAACGCAATTTAATGCAAAACTTGGTTAATAGACTGCACGTATACATACAGCATAAGAGTTAAAGCCAAAAATCAAGCTATGGGAAAAATAGGTACAGTAGATGACCTAACTCATGCAGTGATCGAACTGTGAGCGAGTAGTTTTAGGTTCATTTGGTCGTGTTATTTTGGTTTTTTGAGTGGATTGGGATGCTCGGAAAGCCTTTTTTAAAGAACACTGCCTGTTCAATCTTACTGAACAGAAACAGGCTGAATTTGGTCAAAATCGGAGATTTTCGAATATCCAAGAAATTTCCTATGCTATTTAACATCACTAAACATAGCCTTTAGTTTTGTGTGTTGTGCTATAGAAGGATATTAATATAAGCAAGAAATATTTCGGATTAACTTTTTCTGCAACCGGAAAATATGATCTTTATTCAATGAAAATCAACTGAAGATAAGTGTGAGAAATCGCAATGCTTTTCAGAAACAAGAAATCAAATAAAACTTAAAAATCTTTTGCAAAGTTCAGACGTTTCTCGTCACAAAATGCAGTAATGAACTTGTTTAACAGTATTTGTTTTAATACGCCGAATATAAGGCCCTTAAATAAAAAACGTGCAATATAATTTGGACATCGACGCCTAGAACAACCTATGGTAACTCGGAAGCAATCGATAAGGTACTTTTTGCATATTAGTTTCCGCTTATCTGGGATTGACAAACGCAATGGGCAGAAGATTTGCATTTTACGCTATATATATATATGAGAAGAAAAGGCGATCTCAGGGACTATAGGTGTATTGTCCTGACGTTTCAAAGGCATACAAGCTTCCATCGTCGGAGGTGAGTATCGTTCCGCGTCTCACAGTATTTATAGGGGGTGATAGCCATTTTGTAACACAATATATTTATAATATTTGAGCACTCTTTCGTGCACTAGCAATCAGATAATGGTGCATTTAAGTAAAGGAATATAGTGAAAAATGCTCCAATATAAAGCGTCAGTTGAGTTCTTCATTTTAAGCAGCAAATGTGTCACTTATTTTCAGGGAACCCAGAAACTGTTCAAAGGCCACATTTTTTAACTTTACTTATCCTCGCAAAATTGTAAAGTCGGCTTTTATTAATCAGTCTAATATCTACTTAAAGCGCTTTATAAGGAGGTGCCTTATTTTTAAATTTTTCATATTAATTCTAGGTATAGCAATTGCCGAATTTTGTTATGGACGATCATTTTTCTCGGCAACGTTTTAATTTTTGGGTGCATCTAAAAATATGACTCAAACGCTCATCTGCATGAGAAAGAATATCCCAAAATTAACTACTTGGTTAAATACTTTTAGGTAGTGTCTTATTTGAAGGTTTTGAATAACATATAGAGCGGAATCTAAATTTATGCCCAGGCGCTCGTAGACCCTGAAAATCGTGAAGTATTCACGGCATTTCAAGGACTATCTGACACTGATTGTAATCAAATATCAAAAAAACAAATAAATAAATTTGACAACAAGAAAGTATTTTAATAAACACAAAATGGCAAGCATGCGATTTCGGCAGAAAATTCTATCTAAATTTATTTGTCACAAATACAGCGATTTAGCACGTTTTTACAATATGCCGCCTTTTTAAATAAGTCGATATTCCTAGACGAAGTTCTATTAATTTAACTAATTCCTTTAAGTTTTAAATCCCCATACGATTATTATTTCACAGTTTTCGTACATGCGCGCGTGCCGGTTTGTGACTGATTATCACTCATTCGAACACTGGTACTTTTCATGAGATAGGTCACACGACGACAGTTCGACCGTCGTAGTCCGACGATGTCCACCGTTTGCTCCATGGGAATGTGGAGCAGGGACGGTGACTTGCGCGTGATTTAGTTTAAAGTGATAGTAGACTTGCGCTGCATCTACCGCACTCTCTCCTCCTCCCCCACCTGAGCCCGGTGTTAAGACAGAGTCAAGAAGACCGGAGGCGGGAGAGGACGCAGGTGGCTGGCGCGGCCGGTTCTCCTAAGTCCTAGCCGCCCCTAGGCGTGCCACCACACCTCCATGTTCGGCATTTGTTATGGGAGCGCAACCCGAATAACGCCTGCCGTGCCCTAATGTGGCCCCCACACACTGTATGTAAAAAATCGAGTCGTTGAGGGTCTTAATCCCAATTAACATTGGCACTGGAAGCGACCCTAACGAAAATCCTAACCTACACCCAGACAGATTCTTCGCGAACAAACGGAACACGGAAACATACACAAATTATTTGCTAGAAGTGGGTATTCTTTAGTATACATTTTCAGGTGGCCGGTAAGTAGTTCGGCTAAAAGCCGAAATTTTGACTTAACTTAAATAGCTTGGGTCTAGACTGCAAGATAAATACTATAGTAATAACCCTACTTAAGTAATATTTTCAAAAAGAAAATGCATTTCTACATTTCAGTTAACACTTCAGGAAATAACACATTTACTGTGCACAACGGAAAATCCCTCCACCTAGAGCCATCCTAATGCACAGTGGTGTTAGTAAATGCTTTTTTGAACTGCACACCAGAATCGAATTCGCAACACATTTACACACATATTTCCTCTTGTCGCTTAAATTTGAGGTTTCGGATAGGTCGCCAATTTCCCTACGTACCTTTCGGACTTCAGCTCTTAGGCATTAGAATGTCTTAAGAATTAAGGCATAAATACTCTTATACGGAAACAATACACGCATTTTGACCTACCCGTCCGGATAAGGATATCGATGGATTTCAAAGGGCTGGAAACTTTATTTTCTATCTCAGATGTTGACTCGAAAAGCTTGTTTATGACTGCATTGCAGCTGTTCCAAGTTCCTGAGTTCTTTCCATAGACGCTGCCTTCCATGTCGCAAATCTTACGCCTAGCGGCCTTTGTCGTCTTTTTTCTCTCTTCGGTACTCTATCAGTGGTACTGTAGTTGTGGCTTTTATTGCTCAGTTAACTACTTACTCATGACCATATTCTGATTGGTTACTTGTCAGTCAGTCCGTTTTTCCTTGCTCTTATGTCGTCCAAAGCTTTAAATACTGTCCGACCAATAGAAATATTCGATAGACAGCTAGTTGGTAAAACTGCGAAGCTAGACAGGCAGAAAGACTATGAGGAAAATCCGGGTCCCATATCCGGGGAGCCTAGAACGATGACGCCCCTCGGTCCTAATTGCTGACACACACATATCTTTACTACCTGTTCCAGAAAACTACAGAGTTTTCTTCACGAGAGAGGATGCCATCGGATGTTTAGCCTCGATTGTTTAACCAAATTTTATTCCAGGATGTTCCCAGTCCTCTGAGTTAGTGAGCGCCATAAGCCACAGGGCAGGAAATTTCTGCTTATTATGGCTGAATTCGCTTCTAGGCGCATTCAGGAGGCTAAGTCAGCTATTTACAGAAGGGCATAAGAATCGTAAGCGCTATATGCGCGCGAACATCGTATAGACATAATCCCAAAATGGGACGGTTGCCTCCGTTATTAAGTTTGTTGACCATTTCCAAACGATTAGCTAACATTGCAAGTTGTATTCTGGAAGTTTAGTATTGGAATATACACACTACTAACCAGCATTACCTCAGTTCTGGATGCGCGCCATTCTCCCTTAAACTCTGCATTAAATTCGAATGCTTTCTCCTGAACCATTTATACCCCTATTGGGCGTTTAATATTTTGCCAATCACGAAGTGCCTTCCAGACCTTTTAGACTTATGGTTTACTTGAAGTGACGATAAGACCCGATTTTAAAGTGTGGTGGTCTCAAGTATTGACATCACAGAGAATGGATCAATAGCACTGCAGCTAATTTTGGTCCTGCCAAAACAGAGGTGAACGCGCCCAATGCTGGTTCTAGAAAAACATACTCAAAGAGCTTTTTTGACCAATTTACCAAATTTACAATCACGTCGACTGACTTATATCCATGAAAACGAAGCAAGCGAATCCGTCTTTCACTGTATATGAACAAATTCTTCGGCATATCCCGATAGCTATTTTCGTTTAGAATTCGGTAATAGAACCAGATGATTTGTTTCTTACGACTGCCACACAGAATTACGCTCAGTGAATTATTATCGGCGGACGATGACCATCGAGCGCGTCACTTCCACGTTTTCCAGTGCTTCGAGCGAACAATTTACCCTCCTTTTTCCATCCTACTTTCCACCGTTTTTGGGGTTGAGTAACTACTGCAGGGGCCTTCGATCCTCAGAAATCTTATAGACAGGATTATCCGCCCAAGTTACCCAAGATTCAGTCTATAAATCTTCGCATTGGAAGAATCATACAGATGAGTACGTAAGATTTTCATCCTCCGCAGCCGGAAAAAAAGGTCTACACCTGCAGCAAAGTTTCCCTGACTCCGCTTCAAGTGCCCGCCTAAAAACACACGCAGTCAGCATTATTAGACTCTTCCGGTAGCAGCTTTGCGCTGCATGCGTTACGTCCATAACAATTCCGTTTGGCTTTAGAGCAAATATGTCAACGCCCGGTAACTTGACAACGATTCAGTTCCTTTCAGGAAGGACAAGCTAAGCAATGAACTCAAAGGACACTGCACGTTCTATTTAAACTCCGTTTCTGCCTCAACTCATATCTCTCCCCCCCCTATCCCAGCTAATCGCGTTGTTTTGACCTGCTGTAGTAGGTGATGGCTGCGGTAAATACTTGGAGAAAAAACTCGACTTGAAATGACAATTAAATCCATTTGAAACTGCATACGCTCATAAACAGGTATTTCACAGACAGTCCTGGGTTTAATTTAGACCCCCCAAATGGGATACAAGGCCTCTGCTGGACTTTGTTCACTTTATATCAACAGCACTTCGCGCAGGTGTAGCAACCGGTCCCATACTCCCTCCTCTGGTGTCCCTTTTCTCATCTGCCATCCGCGACTAGCATTATGTTAACCCGCAGACGTTCCGCCAAAGCACGGCAGCCCCTTAGGCTTCACCTGGGCCTACTCATGACCGCATCCAGACGTGGGGCTATTCAACGTGCGTCAGCAAGCGCGCTTAATCACGCATGGGCCCTTGTGTTTACACGCCATAGACACAACCTTTGAAACAGCCAAATCACATGCCCCACACTCAGGCGGTCCATCCCTCATGCACCAGACAAGTGCGTAACTAACCCACCGCTCCTGACACGTGTGGCTGACCACTAGCATTTATAGGTCCGGCGTTCTTGTTCAAGGTCGACCGCCTCAAGGTCATGAAACCTCACAACGAGCGGGATCAGACTGGCTGACTTGCAACCCTTGGCCAATTTCCACTCACACATACACGCGCGCCCAGATAGTCATGGTAGCCCAAGTACCCCTTGAACACCCCACCCCTTGGTCAACGATGTATGGCCACTAGATATGTCGATGCCCATCTTCGACAACTGTTCGAACGACTCGACTCCTACGACGTTACCATAAGTGGTGCCAAGTGCGAGGTTGGAGTCCCCATTCTAGTTTTCTTGGGTCACGTAACACACACCCATTGAAAACACTTGACTTGCTACGCCGACATATTTAAGCAGCTGCAACCACTGTCCCACTCTCCCTCATGGATGCTTGGTCAGAGTCAACACTAAACACCGGCCTTGCCAGTAACCACTGCTCCCTGGGACAGCAACACACGGTTCTGCACACAATAAATCCCTCAATCTGGTGCCGTCTATATTTTCCTACAACTTGGATTTTGGCCTGACGATTATAATGTTCAAAGACCGACCATGGCTTCGACCCTACACACGCTCCCAAACTGATCCTTCGTACTGCAACACAAGTCAATAGCCATCTCACGGCAACCTGCCCTGTGTACCGAATAAATTGCTCCTCATATCCCATTGACTTACCCTGTAGACCAAATGAACGCAATGAGTGTGGTTATATATGATCTGACATCCTTGACCGCCACAAATTGGTGACCTCCGAGATTCCGAACACGGGAATTTCGCAAATCTTCCAAACAGTTTTCCGTCAACTTCCACCATGATATCGCAAGCCAACCCAACTTTTCCAGGTTCTAGCATACGCTTGGACCGACTCAAGCAGTTAATTATACAACTGACAACTGAAGTCTGTGAAGTTTGCACTGCAGAACAACGACAGCGACGGACTTCCTTCGTTTCTCCTAGCCACCACCAGCAATCTTCGAGTGGCATATGCTCGAATAATCAAAAACATCGAACAGCAGCGTACCGATGTCTGTAGCCTGCTCTTTCAAGTAATCTCCGAGGATCTCCAGGAATAAATGCGCCCACCAGCACTGGCAAATACTAGTGAGAGCGCTGCTAACCTTTACTCTCACTGCTTATTCCTTTTTGACCGTTCCACTGGCACCAAATTCCTAGTCGACTCTGGTTCCGAGGTTAGCGTAATCCCAACAACACCAACTGACCGCAAACAACGCAACTCTTTTTGTCCCACAGCTGTCAACAATTCAAACCTTCCCACTTTTTCTGCACTCCATCACACTTGACTTGAGCCTTCGACGGATTTTTTGATAGGTTATCGTAATCGCCGACGGTTCCGTCGCCCTCATAGGGGCTGATTTCCTAACTCATTTCGATCTGCTAGTCGAGTTGAAGAATCACCGACTCTTCGACGGCCTCACGAACCTTTGTGCTCACTGCCAGCCCGAAGCGAATCTGTGTCTCAACCCCCCTGACCGTTATGCCAATTTATGACTATCCTTACCACTCACTTCTCAAGCAGTTTATCCGTCTGACCAACCCCTCATTTCGAGAAGTGCACATCAAACACCCATTCACCTATGATATTTCTAATACCGGACCTCCCAAATGTTGCCCACCGAGTCGTCTTGCCCTGAACCGTTTGCAAATCATCAAGGTAGAGTTCGAACACATGCTTGAGGTCGGCCTCATCTGACAGTTGGACATCTGCTGGGCACCACCCCTCCATCTTGTTCCCAATGAGATGGCTTGCGATTTGCGACCATATGGCGATTATCGGGCGTTGAACTCAGTGACCATCCCTGTCCCACCTATCAAAGACTTGGCTCTTTTGCTCTATGTTGAGCGCCCATTCTCGAAAATCGGTCTTGTTCGTGCTTACCACTAAATATCGATAAAAGCCAGGGACGTGTCAAAAATCGCAGTTACCATCCCTTTTGGGCTATACGAATTCACCCGAATGCCCCTTGGTCTGAGGAATGCCACTCAAACATTGCAGCGTTTCATCGATCAGATGTTGCGGCGTCTCGACTTTGTCTACGCTAACATCGATGGTTTGGTGGTGGTTAGTTCGAACGCTTCTAAACACGATGCCCATCTTCGACAACTGTTCGAACGACTCGACTCCTACGACGTTACTATAAATGGTGCCAAGTGCGAGGTTGGAGTCCCCATTCTAGTTTTCTTGGGGCACGTATAGGACTCTGATGGGATAAAACTCCTTCCAAAAAGGTTTCTGCAGTTGCAGGCTTTCCAGGCCCTACTCCGATCAAAACATTACGCAACATTGAGAGTATGGTGAATTAATACCACCGTTTTCTCCCCCACGATTCCAACCTTTGTCAGCCAATCAACAACCCTCTTTGCACTCTCAAAGAAGACGCAGGGGATGACCAAGGAGGCCATCAATTTCCTCGATCATATCAACGTCGCTCTTGCGAAAGCACCACTCCTTGCACATCCCCAATCAGACGCTTACCTAACTCTCATAATAGATGCTTCTCTCACTGCCGTTAGTGCATCAATCCAGCAAACTGTTGGCGATGTTCTACAGCCTCCGGCTTTCTTTTCGAGAAAGCTTCGATCAGGAATGATCCACTACAGTGTCTTCAAATGAGAAATTATAACCATCAACCTACCCATCCAGAATTTCCGACACTTTCTCTAGAGCCGCGACTTCGTCGTGCTTACAGATCACAAGCCTCCTGTATTTGCGCTAAGCGGCACTCCTGATCGGTACTCGCCTCGCGAGATTCGTCACCTGGACATCATCTCTCAAATTTTCTGTGAAATTCGCCAAGTCCACGGTAAAGAGAGCCTGGTTGCTGATCCACTAGTACCAATCGAGATGAACTCTCTCACATGTACACCATTGACTTTACGCACATAGCTGAGGCTCAACAATCTAACAAAGAACCTCTCAAATTTCACAGTGACAAGTCATTTCGCTTCTTCAGGAATTTCCTCCTCCCACTGGAACTAGCAACATTATTTATTACATTTTGACCGGACACGAGGTTCAGCAACTTTCTGCGGAGAGATCTTTAATTTTCTTCATGGCCTATCCCACCCTGGAGTTTGGGTGACAGTAAAACTCGTCACTGACCGATTCGCCTGGTTCAACATAAATTGGCATGTGTGTCTTTGGACCCGATCTTTTTTCCCATGTAAACGGTTCAACATTCATCGGCATACCGCTTCCACGGTAGACAACTTCGCCACTCGTGATGCGCATTTCAGTCATATTCGCCTTGACTTAGTAGGTCCTCTACCACATTTAACGATTCTACCTATTTGTTAACTTGCGTGGGTCGTTATATTCGGTAGCCGGTTGCTGTGCCCATTCCAGAAATCAGTGCTGAAAACCTTGCGAAGGCATTTCTGACAAACCAAGTATCCACTTTTGGAGTTCCTGCGACTGTCACGAGCGGCCATGGATCCCAATTCGAGTCCATATTGTTTAGCGTCCTCACTTCCCTTCTACGCACCAACGGGATTCGGAGGATTGTACACCGTTCCCAAGCAAATGGCCTCGTGAAACGTTTACATTGGCAGCTGATGACAGCCATCGTGGCTCAGCTTGATCCCTCCCGATGACCCGATAATCTTCCACTAGTGAGGTTGTCCATACTTTTTACTCTCAAGGTGGATATCCGTTGCACTGAAACTGATTTTGTCTTCAGAACTCCTCTACGACAGCCCGGGGAGTTAGTGTCTCATTCAAGTACACTAACATCTTTTGACCTTCGCATTTATGTGGACCGACTACAAAGTGCCATGCTCAATCTTCGCGCAACGCCCCCTTAGACCAATTCCTTCGTCCCTCCGGTCTGGACGCCTGTATATTCTACCTGATCCGACATAGCATTGTTCGTCGCCCACTCCAACATCCCTATGATGGTTTGTACAAAGTTACTCGATGATCTGACAAGTGTTTCGTCATAGATCGCAATGGCAAGTCTGACACTGACGGTATTGACCGTGTCGAACCGGCATACGTTGTGGAGGCTCGACTGACCTCTCCCCAACCCAGCGCCCAGCCTCAGACAATGCCATCATCGCTACATACTAGCAAAAATCCATTGCCGGTTCGCCGCACCAAATCTGGCCATTATGTGCACTGGCCCGACAGTTTTGTGGCTGGCTAGATTATTAACGCCTTCACTTCGTTTGGCGTCTGGGAAGAGTTCTAACAGCCGGTCCCATGACCCCTTTTTGGCGTCTCTTTTTTCAGTTGCCAGCCGCGACAAACGTGATTACCTGCAGAAGTTCCGCCAAAGCATGGCAGCCCCTCAGGCTTAACCTAGACCTAATCATGGTCGCATCCACAACTGGGGCTATCCGTCGCACGTCAGCCAGCGTGATTGGTCACCCATGGGCCCTTGTGTTTATGCACCACAGATTCTGTCCTTGAACCAGTCAATCACATGCCACACACGCACGCAGTTACTCAGTAATGCACCAGGTAAACAAGTAAACAGCACACCGCTACTCATACGCTCCAGAACGGACGCTTTGATTTGCCACACAAGCAAATAGTCATCTCACAGCAACCTGGCCTGTGTAACGAATAAATTGCTCCGTATATATCCTTGATTTCTCATGTAGATGGAACGAACTTAATGTGTGTGATTTTAGTCGATCTCACATCCTTCACCGTCACACAGAATCGTAAACAACACTCTCATCGACAATCCAGAGAATTTTTGTAGCGGTTGGGCCTCATAAAATTCAGGCATCGAGATTGACCTTAAACTGACTATACATTTCATAAACGCTTAACTACCACGAAAATCCTGAACCGGATGCTCCATAATGGCAAGAATTACGGGCTGCCTTTGGTACAATTTCGAATATCTTTGACCCGGTAAACACTGCTTACTTTTACATAAATTACACCTAAGCGCAAACCCGCAAATATGATTAGATCAATCAGCTTCTTTTAAGAGAGCCTCCGTTTTCGTCCGGTATGTTAATACTCCTGCGATAAGCTAGTAGCTGGTAGCTTATTTTCGGAGATTTAGTTATTTTCGTCTCTTTCCTTATAAGATTCTAACCTTCCTCAGCCAAGTATTGAGGCTATCGTTCAGAAAGACTCCTTTTAAATTTATATGACATAGCAGTAAATGTGCAAAAATCCCACTTTCTCCTCACCGATCTCAACACCAAGTTGGAATGCTATCTGTGCCAGAAACTTAAATGAGATCACTCGGAGTGCCGTCCGTGCTACTATCGCATGGACTTCGACTTTACTGACCCTGCCCTTCTCTGTATACCATCCGAGACATTGTCTGTTATAACTGCAAGCAAGAAATATTTGCTCACTCCGAAAACTTGACCTGAAAATATTTTTTCCGATTTTTGCCTAAAGGTTTTGCTCGTAACTCGACTGCCAACTCCATATCTGGTCCATAGTTTTATAGTGCTCACAAACCTTCAATGGCAAGAAGCATGGTTTGAAATATCGTTGCGACATTTATCTACCAGTGACCGCCATCAATGTTTCAATTCCTTTATCTCCCAACACAGGCGTCTTACAACCGCCCTCGTTGAAATGTACCACTGTCATTATCTATCCTGATTTTTTCCGATGCAACCGTACATAGCATCTCCAGGAGCAGTTTTTCATATTGAGACTCACATGCGCGAAGACCTTCAGAAGTGAAATTATTCAGCCCAGTGATCCACCTGTCTTACGATTCCAGAAACCATTTGGGCACAATTTCCGCGCGATCTATGTAACACTGTCTAGACTTGCTGTTTTATTAACGGCGAGCTAGGGTATCGATGATGAATGTTTTCCTCACCTTATCAACGTTTTTGCAGGGGAGCACTTTTCTGTCTATCTTCGTAAATATTTGTTATTGTGCTATACCTTTCTTCTACGAACTAATTCCGATTGCTTGTCTTACTGATCTCCCTCAGCAAATTGAAGTGTATGGTTTGGGTTTCGATATGTACATTATTTGTTCAAGAGGCCTTAAAGTACTTGGATGAGTGGATTAACCATGGCCTCCGTCATCTTTGGTAAATCTGCAATTTTAAATATTAATTTAATTAACAGTCAAAAGTCAGAGTCTGTGGACACTGGCAAGCCGAACAGACACACATATATTTTTTAGAGTGGAGTTGTATAGGCCCTTAAAACCGGCTTTTCCTCCGAGTTAGAATTAACCGAGAGAAATCACAGATGCCAGCAGAAGCCTTAAATAGGCTCTGATGTTGCTTTAGTCATGCACTTGCCACACTAGCGCGTTACATATATCAACTGCGCTTGAAATCGTCCTTAGTCGATTGGGTTCAGACTAGCCTTTAGCGCGTGATTACAGTGAGAGAGAGAGAGTGCCAAAAGTAAAATTCCTGTGGATCGGTTGGCAAGGCGTTTAAATTAGGTTGAAATTTTGTAAATTTCCAGGGCGAGAGGCAGGCCGTGGTGGCTTCTGCAGAGTGTCACTTACACCGACTCTCATTGGATGCTGTTTGTGAGTTGATCAATTTCAGCCAAGTTGGTCATGCCCAACTCTCACCCTCTTGGCTTTGTCTCATCACTGCCATAAGCAGGTTATGAACTCAGACCATGGGGTTGAGTTGAACAACGTATAACTCACAAAATTCAAATACCAGACAAATCATTGATGCATCTCGCTTTGAGTGCGGAAAACTTGGTTTTCCTTCAGTAAAGTATGCAGTCAGCGGTCTGGGGCCTTTAGCAGCAGCGGTTTCTCGGCTATCTTTAACACGGATGCATCGGCCGATCGCGACATCGTGCTTGAGCTCTTGAAAAAGGATATGCCGGCCTTCGCTCAGTGGTGTTGCACATGGCACCTTTCGCTTTCTTGGCACAAGTGCTCCGTTATGGTTTTTGGCGACAACCATCAGCCCCAGCTAAGCATAGACGGTCACGACCTAAATGTGCCCGGAGTTATCAAGTAGATGGGCATATCATATTCTAGTGGTCTTAATCTGTCAGAGCACTGACATCCTGCTTTACTCGAAAGCACGCCGAACTACTGGGTTTTATTCTCAGAAATTTTAAAACCGCCAAATATTAGAACCATCCTTTTATAAAATGTACATCAGACCTAGTCTGGAATACTGCTCATTTCTATTTAGCCTTATGCACGTTAGAGAACGGAAAAAGAAAGAATCAGTCCAGCTCTTCTTTACTAAAATAGTTATCTCTTCAGATCACCGAAACCTCTCCTACCAAAAACGCTGTGAGCTTACTAACCTGAACTCGTTGTGGCTTCGCAGATTACAGAAGGGACTATTTTAACTGTTTAAATTTTTTAACAGTTGTACCTTTAACCCCCTTACTACCCTGAGGCAGCTCGACCACTTTCGGTGCACCAGTCATCGAGATGTCTTTTTATTTATTCCTCTGGCAGGCACATTTAGATACCGTCAGTTTTTTCAGTAAACTCTATTGCAATCCGGAATAAGCTACCTAGAAATATTAAAAATTCAGCAAAGCTATCCTTTGTTTAAGAGAGTTGTCACTAGTTTTCTACATTCAGGACACCTTCCACGAAGTGTGGGTGCTGACTCGGTGGAAACTCTCTTCCGTTCTGATGGCGTTCGCGGACTCTGAATCCTGTGCCAGGCTTCATGCTAAGGGCAATATTGCTGACTCTGCAGTCCGTAATCGGCTTATTCCTCAGTTCGCGGCGAGCAACCGTTCGCCGACACACCTTTACGTTGGGCAGAATACCGGATCCATAACGCTCTGAAGGGAGAAGGACTACATCGTGCACCTGTGTCAACCCTTCCCCGTCCCGAACTTTAATCACTCAATTAGCTGCAGTTTTTTCTCCTGAAAACACTTGAACGAACGATCAGGAGTTTTTTCCCTGTCATCTCGATCCTCTACTGTATATCTCTTTTGATCTTGTCTGTAAACTGGCAATAAATAAATAAATTATTTAATTTGCATCCAAATTATTTAATCTGCATCAAAATAGTCACAGTTGTTGATGCCTCACTTGACATGACCAGCCCACTTGAGCACAAAGAGACCACTCCTCAGGTTTTGCGCTACACATAAAAACTAATAATTCTGACCTGGACAAAGCATACCTATAAATACAAGCAACGCCCAAAATCTCTAAAAAAGGCATGACTTAACATTGTCAGCACACGTACTGACCTCGTCAGCTGTCACTGCCCCATGGGACAATGAGTCGTGTACACCCCTCGTTCTGGTGTCTAACATCTAGCCGCTGCTTGCCTCGACTTACATGATTTTCGCATTAAATTCACACCCATTATCGTAACAGGTTCGTCCAGGTCAAACTATCCACCTAAAAAGAATATTATCGATTCCCTTTGCGTGAGCTGGAAAGAAAAGAAAGCCTGAAAAATGTTCCTAATCCTGTAGGATCAATTAGGAAAAATCGGCTGCCAGTAATATGGAGAAATTGGCCCAAACAGACCTCACCAGTACGAGCAGAGTAGCCAGGCCCGTTTTGCTAAAAAAAGGACAGCGTATTGAGGTGCTAACATGGGCAACAAACCAAAACGACTTAAGAATCGGAAAAGAACAGAAGCATTTTTCAGTCGATCTCTTTTGACTTTACATTTTGTTCACGGAGAGCGCAAACCTCATTGTGGCGGACAACTCTTATTCTCAGATGCTGACGGAAGTTTAGTCCTTTTAGTTGAATTCTCAAAAAGGCAAACGAACATCTTTGCCTACCTACGGCAGTTACAACCACAACCATGAGTTGTTATACCCCGCCCTCCTGTTTTTGTTTCAGTCGCTTTTCCAAGCACCTCTTTCACCGCCGTGGACCACAAAGACGACACCAATTGTAAAGCAGTAATCTTAGTCAAAGTTAAGCGGAACAAGGGAAACCCCCTTTTTGTGAGTGGTTGGACACCAGTAACACGAGTTACATATCTGCTTTGGCTACAGCGATATCTCCTGAACTCTGAGTAGACGGTGAGTGAAGGGTCACTCCTAACAAGGGGAACGAAGTTATTGATCTCGTCTACCTCAGTTAACCGATAGCGACAAGAAACGATCATGAGGAACGTTAAGTGCAGGAACTGCCTGTGTTTAAAAATAGCAAGTAGTGTGTACTTTTGTTTTTTTGATTGGCATAATCAATCTTTCAGATGAGGGAACAGGTAAAGGAGCAATAATTCTGCAGTCAGTCGTCCTGGTAGCTGCTGGCGATTTTGGCAAGGTGTCCTAAACAGGGGCACAATTCTTGAAAGTGTCGCCCCCATCCACCGTATAGCTGGCACTCCTACTCCTCCGAGAAGGTATTCTCAGTTATCCTCGAGCACATCAAAGTAATCGATTGGTGGTTTGGATGCAGTGCAATGGAGCCGTCCATACCAAGAAATCAAGCAAACTTAAAATGATGGGGACATATTCCTCAACTCTGCAGGAACATTCGATGAGCCGGACAGGTCACCAACGCGGAAAAGACTAGAATGACTTATCCCTATTTTGCCCACGGTCGTCTCGCAATCCTAAAGTTTTCTATTCTTTTGTTGTGGGCAGGATTTCGGTTTTCTAAATTCTGTTAACCACTTCGGTAGCTCAGTTACTTTTATTCAGACAGCAAACGGAAGCACATAGTTTATCTGATTCGATTAGATGTGGTCGTTGGGGTAGGTATAAACATAAGAAAAAAACATTTTGATCACATCTACAGAGCTTCGAAAAACGAAAACATATATATGTTTGGGACTTGTGAGTAAATAAACTGGCATCGAATGAGTTACTTTGGGCATCTACTGAAGTGGAGTGTGAACACGCTTTGCAGATAGTTAGCGAGTTGAAGACACAGCTATTGGCAACCACTGCCAAAAAGGGGAGATTCCGTCGTCAGAATTTAGGTTGGAACACAGGAAAATGAGTTGTCTCCAAAGCGGCTACTGCAGATACTTAATGATATAATGTGGGGTCAGTAAACTGTCTATTCAGTTTTTTAATAGATTTGCCAATTTAATACAACTAACAGTGTACTAAAGTCAATAACCAGAGAATTAATCCTAAGATGTTAAAAAAAGAATTCTTAGAGAGAAAGGAGAAACGTTTGCAGATACAGTGGAAACGCCACCTCATTTAGCATAATATTCTGGTATGAATGTTTAGTGTTAAAATTAGGCATTTTGATGTGTTTTCCTGGTGTCCAGAAAGTGCCTTCTATGAGATTTTTATTAATGAAAATGTGGGACCGAGGTAGCTCATCTCCGAATTCGTAGGAGGTGGACTTACAGCCAAGATTAATAAGATATGGATAGTGCTTAAGTGTATACGCTCTATCGGCAGAAAATTAGTGGCTACCAGCATGGCATAATTTGTAGGCGTTTGTGTTAGCTTTGATTCAAGGGGATAATTAATCTTAGGAGCACAAAAAAGAATTTCACCCATTGCATCCTTTTTGCGTACTTTTTTGTTAATAATTTATTTCTTACCCGCCAAAATTATACTCGAATCTAATAAATCGCAAAAAACACCTCGCCTGAGATGCGATCTTATTATCACAGACATTTGTACTGCGTTTGACCTTACCCAGGTCCAACGCAAACATTTTACGTCCTAAACAAAGTAGGGTGACAAATATTCCGATTTGCCAACAACGGGCGAGGTTCGAGGGATAGAATTTCAGACACTCTTCGACTTACCAACTTTCAGACATATAAAGGAAAAGACCCGCGAGTCCAATTCGCGTATTCCCTGGGCTCCGGTAAGATTAAGAATAAGAAAACGTGTATATTGGGTTATTATCATGTTTACTTTTGGACACAAATTTGAATTCAGTATAGTGCCAAGTCTAATGATGAATGCCGAGTAACTAACCTTTCAATTTAAAACATAGTTGTTCGGAACGTAGCTAGCTTTTAGATCGAAGTGTGTGAGTAGTAAAGTGATCAGCTATTACTTTTGGTAGGAAATATCGAAAATCCTCGAAAATGCTGCGAACTCTCTTCAAGGTAAATATTTCCGGCATTTATTTTATCCAGTTTAAGACCTGAATATTTTGAACTCGGTTGACTGTTCAGAGATTTGAATTGGTTTTCTATTTTCTTTTAGTGAAAACTGTCCATCTTTCCCTCATCCGTCCACTAACGGGGTCGAACCCAATGGTTTTGCTGAACTGCTCCGTGTGACAATTAGTTTACTCTTAAGGTCATCATTATAAGGAAGTGCTGAAATTCAGGAGCATTAAACGGATCTTCTCGATATGATGGCAAGTATAAAGATTAATTACGTTGAGATGGAGCGACGATAATCACGTGACATACCCCTGAATTAACTCAAAAACTGTGACTCGCCGGCCATTCAATGAAAATATTTTCGTCCAATTAAAAGAGTACACTTGAAGGAAGTAAATACTTGTTTTATGCAATGTTAACGTCGTAGAATTCGTCTGTAGGTAGATACAGTGTCTACTTACTCATAGGAACTGACTCAAAAAGTACATTTAGTGTAGGTCTTTCGTGAAAAAGCGGACGCCATAAACGAAGTTTACTTAAAATAAGGTGGATATTTTGGTTCAAACGACTTTATCTCATTTGAATTCTCTTATCTGCTACCGTTTTTATGTTTGAATGTCCCTGGAAGCCCACGCAAAAATAAGCACGAAATCGTCTGTGTGGTTTTACAGAAACCCCCCACGACCGCAGAAAGCGGAAATTCTTTTTAAAAACATAATGGGATTACTGACGTTTTTTGAAATAAAACGTCAAGTACTAGCTCGCTTTAAATAAGTTGAACATGGTTAAAGTAAAACCATTCACAAGCAAAACGCTTTTGATGGGGTTTTCAGGACGATGAAAAATAAATTAAACTGCATTTTTTCTCCCGGAAGAGGGATAACTATGGATGGCTGCTTAGGTCATGGATGTGTGAAGCTGTTCGCATTTAGGACCCGAAGTTATTGACCAGCCCATTCCATGTCATTAGAGGATGCATAAAATGTTAAAAAATCAACGTTATTTTATTAAAATTACCAAATATTATCTTTAAAGTTTTATTTAAGGCCACTGTTGACGAGCAAGGTATCAGCATTCATTTCATTTTCCTCCCTCCGACCGAAAATTGTCTCTTCTTGTAATTCGAATCGTCTAGAAATGTGAACCACATTCACAATCCTTTTTTGATTTCTCACGATTTTTCCTGAGAATCTGCGATTTAGAGTCTCTATATGCACACGAAAACCCTTTTGAAGCCAAAAAGTGGTTTGTATCTTGGTATATTGCTTGTAAATCATTTTATTAATCACAAACCTCTGCACGCTTGTCAGGTCAGTCGAAAAATACCCGATTTTTGTAAAAGTAAGTGACAGTTCATCTGCGCTGCAAATTTCGCAGTTTGCCGGGTTTTCAAAGGAAGAACTTGGCAGCGCCGTTTGTAAAACAACCCGGACGGACTCGAATCACTGGCTTCTCAAATTCCGGTTGAGATTCCCTCATTTCCGCTTCAAAATTTTCGTCTCAGCTTATCTTCCTGCTGAGCCTCGATAGGTAGGCGGTACGATTCCTCAGCTCCAGTTATGAACACGCGTTTGACGACGTCAGGCAAGCCACAGCGAGTTTTTTCTCCCGAAAAAGTTTCTAGATATTCGCCTTAAAGAGTATGGCGCAAATTTACTGCGTAAAAATGTGCTCTCAGATTGAGTAATATTTGATGCAATAAAGTCCAGGTTGTGCAAAACAGGCTCGGTGAAACTAGCGTGGTCTTCCATTGTCTTGCAGCGGATATTCAAGGGAGGCACTGCAAACGAACGGAGTATCAATTGATTATTTAAATGTCTAAATCAGAGAGCAAAAAGTGAAATGAGCCCCGCGGAAAATAAACTCTATCTTTTACGACGGAAATACAGTGTTGGCGTGAAAGCTGATGCATGAGCGACACGCTGTTCTGTTGCAAGGACATGGAAGTTTCTCCACATACCGTTGACGGACTTATGGTGTAAAAGTTTGACGAAGGGGTTTTCGTGTGGTTTGGCAAAGCTTCCCTAAACTACCGCTCATACAGATGTGTACATCGACGATTACCTGGAATAAGCAGGATCAGTTTTTGTATCTAAACGCACACCCTGTGGTGACAGGAAACATCCACGCAATAACCAAAAGGGGGCTGAATCAACAATCAGTATAACAAAGAAAAAATCATAGTGCCTAACAACCGTTCGAATGCAGACTTCCCCGATGTGCAGTATGTGTCCAACAGCAGGATGGCAGCGGGGACAGTGACTTTTGCTTCAACTAGTTTACGATAAGAGACCTGCGATCTAACAGCTCTGTTGGTTGAAACATAAACTCCCTCGTTTGCTGAAGTTATACGAACTGACAAAATCTACCTAATTACAGATTTAGTTCCTTACCTCTCAACTGTAACGCTGAACGATGGACTTCAACATAATATGTGTAAATGAATATTCATGATGAGAAGTGATTCCAGCTGAAAGAAAACAGATTGGGACTGCCGCATCTGGCGCATTTATGGGCTATGTGCGACTCCCAACTGACCAAATGAAGCCCATTTAAGTAAGTAGTTTTGTGATGTGCATTGCCACAACCGACCATACAATATTGACTACGCTCTTTTGCTTAGGTATATGCACCCACGGAAGAGATGTAGCCTCAAGGTCATCTGGCAAGGTAACTTTCTCTACATCTCATCTTTGTCTGACTGTTGCTTGCGAGAGGCCCTGATATCCAGCCTCACTGGTAGCTGACAATTCGTCAACATGCGTTCTTTTTATAGGTTTCCCTGGACCGGTGATATTTCCGCCAAATCACCCCAAAGGCATGTAACTCCCTTTGTGTGAAAACCGGATGTGATGTGAGGACGACAAGGTCGTGTGTTGCACGTCTAAACAGACTGGTTAACTGTGTCTGTCCCTTGAGCCCAATTGACGCATGAGACGGCTGGTCGGCTTGGAGAGCCGACTGGTGCAGAAGAGAGCGGAGAGAGAGAGAGAGAGAGTGCGTGAGGCAGACTCTGGGGCTCACTCCACACGGCTCGTCAGAGCATTTACGCATTTTTTGCGCTAAAAGCCGTGATTTGGAAAGCTGTCAACTGAAAAATACCCCGGTTCTCCTCTCAGGACTGCGAGCCTGACTGCAATGGCTTCTCCTGAATGCGAATCTATGACACTTTCACTCAGATGCGATCCGAGTCAACCATTCCTTGTTTCTCTGAAAACCTGGAAGATGTTTGTGCGGACCAGACGTGTGTGACACGCAAAGACGGGCTATTAAGCCTGTTCAGTCACTCCATCCGAACCCTTCTTCGGTTCTTCTGACTGCGTCTTAGCATAGAACACAGGTGGGCAGGAAAGAAGAGAGTGCACTAGATTCTACATAATTCTAATATCACCGTCAACAAATTTTCGCGTGAGTCACTGCCCTTACATCAAACATGTTTTGGGGCACATCGTAGACATCGTCGTTAACGAAGATCGAATTCTCGCTTTTTTTCTGCCAACAACTTACTGCGGATGGCAGAAATGAATACATTCTGATTGAAAAAACTTTTTCGGTAGATCGTGAAAGGAAAGCACTTCGTTCTACCACTGTTTAACCAGTTCAGAAATTCAAAATTTGACTACCAACGCACAGTTCTACGTATAGCTGACGTGCATGTAGATACATCCAACTTATTTATTTGCAGGCATTTTTATCATTTTTGTCTATTTTTGTAAGCAATTATGCGGCCTGCTTAGAATCTTAAACGACCGAAACCGCATGTCAGGGTGAAAAACGAGTAAATTCCCCGGACGGTTTCTAAATTACCGAATTGGGTAGAACTTTTCCATTAACCTTTTAAGTACCACGGCAACTGTTTATTCTAACCTTCACAGCAACATTTTTGAATAGTTACAAGATGGTTGTTTCGCTTTATTTGACCTCATGGATCCTCATGTCATCTTGGCGTTTACGATCATATTAGCGAGGTCTGATCGGACGACTGGACTTTAGATAATAGGGTGTATTCAGTGGGTTCAACCAGACTTGCGCGAACAGATCTGACTGTTGCCTATTGTTATATGGTTCTTAAGCTCACAACACATAAAATCTTCTGATAAATACTTATTTTATAGTGAGACAGGCCTGCGCAGCATCTACCGCACTCAAATTTCCCTCACCAGCCTTGCTCCTGTGGCCACCTCAAACTGGTACCCAGCTCTCACCTGTGGCTCCTCGAAGTTGGGTTCATCCCAGCGGCCACACCCCGGGTAACCGTCACGACCGGTGAACTAAACGAGGTGAGGATCTCCGGTGTTTTGTGTGCCTCCACACCCGGTATGTCTGACTCCCGAACTTCCCACCTCCCCCCTCTCAAAAAGTCCTATGGTGGTTGTGACAGCAACCCCGTAGGCTGACCAGGATAACTCGCGTCGCTCTCCAACTAAAACAAAACGGTGTCCCATAGTGGAGTTCGGCAGCCGTTAGAGATGTCCGAGCAGCCCTATTTAGGGACAGTACTGCTTGCCTCCTCGCGAAGGAAGGGGCTAGAAAAGGTGCCCTAAACAAATGCTGTTTATCACGTCTTCTGCAGCTGGCCGCGACTCGCAGATCACAAAATACGCGGTCGTAAAACTCAACCAAACAACAATACCCCCCGTCCCCATCCCCCTCGCCATACCATTCGGGCTGCTCGGGTGAGTCTGCTCACACTAGCAGCCTGGAATATTCGTTCCCTTTGAGACAATCCTAGGAGCAACCTGCTGAAACGGAGGATGGCGCTAGTCGCTCGGGAACTGGCATGCTACAAGGTGGACATTGCTGCTCTCAGCGAGACCCGATTCTCTCAGCAGGGTCAGCTGGAGGATGTGGGTGCCGGATACATCTTCTTCTGGTGCGGCCGACTAAAGGCAGAGTGACGCGACGCTGGTGTTGCCTGTGCCATCCGGAATGACCTCGTGGGACGTCTGCCCTGTCTGCCGCAGGGCATCAATGATCACCTGATGAGCCTCCACCTGCCTCTTTGGGAAGAGAAATTGGCCAGCGCCTACGCTCCTCCAATGACGAGCTCTGATACCGTGAAGGACAAATTCTACGAGGACCTGCACGCCCTCCTGGCGAATGTGCCGTTGGTGGACAAGTTATTGTCCTTGGTGACTTCAACGAAGGCGTCGGGATGGACCACGCTGCCTGGCAGGAAGAGCCGGGTATCCACGGTCTCGGTAGTTGTAACGATAACGGCCTCCTTCTTCTGTGAACCTGTGCTGAACACCGTCTCCTGCTGACCAACACATTCTTCCGCCTTCCGACGCGGGAGAAAGCCACGTGGATGCACCCTCGGTCGCGGCATTGGCAGATGCTGGACTGTGTTCTCATCCGGAGGCGAGATCGACAGGACGTGCTGGTTACCAAGGCGATCCGCGATGCCGATGGTTGGACGGATCAGCGCCTCTTCATCTCCCAGATGAGGCTCCGACTTCAACCTCGACGAAGGCCCAAAGGTAAGTGGCTGCCAGGTAAGTTAAATACTCTTTTGTTAAATTTGCTTGCTAACTGTTTTGATTTCAGTAACAAAATAACCAAGAAACTGGAGAACCGATGGTGTCAACTGCGAAACGTCATCCAGTCCAACGCCCTCGATGTCCTCGGACGCGCACGCCGTCGACACCAGGACTGGTTTGACGACAATGCCGCCGACATCAGCAACTTACTCGCGGAGAAGAATGGACTTCACAAATTCTACATTAACCTTCGGACTGACGCTACAAAAGCGGCCTTCTTGAGATGCCGCTGCCTTGGACAACAACGGCTGCGGGAGATGCAGGAAGCCTGGATGGTCCGAAAGGCTGAGGTAATCCAGGGGTATTTTAACCACAATGAAATGAAAAACTACTTCAAAGCCATCAAGGCCGTCTCTCACTCCTGCATCAAGGGGATTGCACCGCTGTTTAGCTCTGATGGTACAAAAATGCTGAAAAAGATATCACAAATTCTGAAGCGCTGTACCGAGCACTTCAGAAGTGTCCTTAATTGCTCAGCAGCCATCTCTAATGCTGCTATTGTCCAGCTCTCTTAAGTGAACACGAACAATGACCTGGATATGCCGCCTTCTCTAACAGAATCTATCCGGGACGTGCAACAGATTTTCAGCTGGAAGACACCGGGATCCGACGCAATCCCACCGGATGTCTACAAGCACAGTGGGCCCCGGTTGATGATAGAACTCACAACACTCTTCCAGGAGATATGGCGCCAAAGAAAAGTTCCTTAGGATTTCAAGGACACGACCGTCATCCATCTCTACAAGCGGAAGTGAAACGGAAACTCTGTGATAACCTCAGAGGCATCTCTTTGCTCAACCTCGCCAGGAAGATCTTCGCCCCTATCCTTCTTAATCGTCTGAACGGACACCTAGAGCAGAAATTGCTCCCGGAAAGTCAATTTGGCTTCCGAAGACACCGCGGAATAACCGACATGATCGTTGCCGCCTTCAAGCTACAAGAGCTGCACTACCTTCGTGCAGCTGACGAATGCGTTTGACACAGTGCATCGTGACGGACTGTGGAAAGTCATGCAGAACGTCGGCTGCCCTAAGTGGTTCACGCACATGGTGCGTCAGCTTCATGATGGGATGACGGCCCGTGTCACTGACTACCGGATGGTATCAAAAGCATTCGCAGTGACCAACGGAGTGAAGCAGGGCTGCTTACTGGCCCCACGCCGTTCAATCTCATGTTCCCTGCTATGCTGATGGACGCCTACCGTTATGAACAGCTTGGGATCCGCATCGCCTACAGAACTGACGGGCACCTTCTCAACAGTCGGCGTATGCAGGCTTAAACGCGCGTATCTACGACTACTGTCCAGGACTTGCTCTTCGCAGACGACTGTGCCCTTAACACCGTGAAGGGGGAGGGCATGCAAAGAAGCATGGACCCCCTCGACACAGGCTGTGCCAATTTTTGATTAACGATCAATACAGCCAAAACGGTGGTCATGCACCAGCCGCCACCCAGCGTGGAATACAATGCTCCCCGAATCAATGTCAAGGGTGCTTAAATCAAAATGTGGACACCTTTGCTTATCTGGGAAGCACGCTGACACGCAACACGAGAGTCGAGGACGAGGTTGCCCAACGGATCTCCAAAGCCAGTCAGGCCTTCGGCCGTCTGCAGGTATCCGTATGGAATTGCCACAGTATTCACCCGAACACCAAATTGAATATGTACAAGGTCGTCGTCTTGAAGACACTAATTTACGGAGTGGAGACCTGAACCGTCAACTCAAACCACGCTAGGAAGCTGAATCACTTCCATCTCAGCTGCCTCCGCAGAAAACTGAAATTGAGATGACAAGACAGGATCCCGGACACGGAATTCCTGGAGCAGACCGGAATCCTCAGCATTCACGCCATGCTGAGGCAAATGCAACTGCGATGGTGCGGCCACTTGGTGAGAATGGATGACGAACGACTACCCAAACGAATTTTCTACGGAGATGACGCTATGGGCCTGCTCGGTCACATGCGCATCCACGAAAGCGGAATCCACCGCGATGCCAGCACATCTTGCGCACCCATCAATACTTCCCATGAGTTCGACTACCAGTACCAGCAGTAGAGCCCTCCCCCAGACTCAGAACCTTCCAACGTATCTTGTCCTTATTGTCAGCGCACATGCACATCACGCATCGGCCTGTTCGGTCACTAGCGAATCAATCGCGCAGAGACCGGCGAACCAGTGCCAGGAGCACCCGCCGCACCCGATTCAACTGTCCGCACTGCCCACTGGTGCGTACTGTCTGATGCGCAAATTACCACATGAAGTTCATTTAAGCAGGTAGTTTTGCGGCGTGTACTGCCAAAACAAACCGTCGAGTGTAGTGTCTGGTTTTTTTACTCAGATATCGCGACCACGGCAGCGGAGTAGCCTCGAGGTCATTTTTGGCAAGTTACCTTTCTCTATATCTTTTCTTTACCGGACTGTGAGTTGAGAGAGGCCCCCTTATCGAGCCTGACTAGTGCTCGAAAATTCACTGATATACGTTCGCTTTCTAGGTTTCATTATACCGATGATTTTTCCACCAAATGACTTCATAAGTATGCCAGACTCTTCTTTTTATTCCCATTCCGTCTTTGAGAAAAAAAAACATGTTGTGTTGTGTGGGGGAAACATCTTCTGTGGCACGCATAAATCGATTACCTAACTATTTCAACCACTTGAGTTTAGCTACTTCATCAGACAGCCAGTCAGCTCGGAAAGGGGACTGGTGCATGGGAGAGGGAGGATACATTGAGCTCGACTTGGCCGACTTAGTCTACGCAACATGTCAAAGCACTTACTTCCTATAAAAAAGTGTCATATCGTTAAACTTCCACTGGGCGCTAAAAGCCGTGACGTGGAAAGCTGTCGACTGACGAGATAACTCGGTCCTCCCCTTAGGACGGTTACAATGGCTACTTCTTAATTTGGTTCTCTGGGTCTCAGATGGGATCCGAGCAGCTCATTTATTTTTTCTTCCAGGTGAAACCTTCCAAAGGGATATTTTTTTGGAAATTTCGGAGCCTTGAGCGGGAGAGTCCGTGAAAAGAGTTAAACGCAGCTTATGGCAACGTGGCGGGCACAAAGGGGCAATGAACAGGAAATGTGCCAGAATTGTGCCAGTACTGATGGTCAGGGAAACGTCTCTGATCTGGAGACCACTAATTGACTCGTCGTCAGGTCTACTTTGTCGTAGTTATGCAGCCATCGTGACATTAAAGTCGATCGTACGCGAGAGATGGAGTGCGGAGAGGGAAGATAAGTGCAACAGGTGAACCATCTCATTTTTCGCGTCTACCATCAGCCGCAGAGGAGATTAGGAGCGGGATGCGTGAACAAGGTATCGTCAGCCAGGGAAGCCTGGATTCTCTTAAAAGCAGTCAATGCTTCACCAGTAAGCTCGAGTAATTCATTGGGATCAGGAAACCTGTTGGCAAGTGGTAGCATCAAGTCAACACAGTTCGATAGGAACCAGCCGTAAAAGTTGACCATGCCAAGAAAATATTAGAACTGATGCTTGGAGGTTAGTTGAAGAAAAGCTCGGATGGCTTCAACCTTGGCAAGCCTTTAGAGTTCACATTCTGCCTAAGGAATTCAAGATAATGCACACTAAACACGCATTCTGAGGCATATGTGACGACACCGTATATTCGAGACCGTAAAACGCCAAAATATGATGCTCCTTCTGCCCTTTGGCATTCCGAATAGCCAACAAAAAGTCAAGAATCTAAGCTTACACAAACGAAAGACCACGGAAGACATTATTTATGAAACCCTGAAGCCTCTGGGTGGCAGTTTGAGGACTGAAGGGCATAGGGATAACTTCGAAGAGCCCAAAATGAGTAGGGACAGTAGCTTTGGAGGTAGTGTCCGGGGAAACAGGTGTCTCATGGAAGGCTCGCAGCAGCTAGATCGTCGAGAATGCTGATTTACCGAAAGTGGCTCCGAGTAAATCCTGAAGATGAGGCACTGAGGCCCCAAGAAGGAACTGTGACGTTGTTGAGCTCACGGTAGTCACCACAGGGTCTTATTGTGAGGTAGGAGAACGCTCTCACCGATTGTTGACCACGGGTATCAGGACAACACAGAATTTACGCAAGAAATAATAATTGAATGTCAAATGACCTGAGCATCTAGCACCTGCTACGCGTGATTGCTAGAGCAGTGTGTTCATGTTCAGTAAAACAAACAGTAGAGTAAGAGAAGAGTGAACAGTTAGTTAAAGGCAAGATAGTCTGGCACCTAGACACAGTCCCCACTCGCCTGATATCGCTTTGGGCACCATGTGAAGAGGCGAAGCCTCGGGGCTCTCGGAAGGTCGAATGGTGCCAAGTTGCAGCATATATTCAAGCTCCGGTTTCGCAGTCTGCAGGCGGACCGGCGCCGAGGGAACACGGAAGGCTCTGAGCTGCGTATGGGATGCATAATAACTTATTTAATCTCCCCGCTGCGCAACTAATGATTGATGATATGCGGCTACTGAAGGAGGATCTCCTGATATGGGCAAGCAGTATGGGTATTCAGGGCAGATAAGTTGCAGGTGGTTGTAATGGGAGACAACCCGTGAAGACGGAGAGCACTCATGCAGTTGAGAAGACGAAAACACCGGCATTCCACGAAGAGATAAATCTCGATTCGGAAGTCGGCGCGAATGATTATATATAAAACTTCGGCAGTCCGTCAATTCGACCATTGTTTTTGACTATGTCCACCGTATGCTCCACAAAAGAGTGGTGCAGCGATGTCAACTCACACTGGATTATAGTTAGAGGGTAGACATGCGCTGCATCTACTCCACTCTCTCTTCAACTTTCCATCTGGCCCGGTGTCAAGAAGAATTAGGTAAACCGGAGATGGGAGAGGTCGCAGACCCACACACTGTGGTCCAACAAAAACAAGAACAGAGCAACGAAAGGGAGGGACGGCTTGTTTCCCAGCTGAGTGAGAGTGACATAGAGGCCAAATTAAGAAGGAGCCATTGCAGCCTGACTCTCAGTCCGCCAGTCAGCCACTACACACAAAACACACAATTGGGCTGACCAGGCGGTCCGAGTTATCCCGTCAGTTGGCAACCTTCCAAGCCACGGCTTTTAGCGCACCGTGATAGGTTCAAGCACGTCAGATTGTTTATAGTAAGGGCACTGCGCTCAACAGTCGACCTCACTCTCTCCCCCCACCCCCACAATCAGACCACCGTCTGAGCCGGTCAGTTGAGTGATGCGAGAGTGGGCGCATTGCCTGACGGGTCGGCGTACCCGTCTTCTCGCGCCACAGCATGACCTGGCCCCCATAACGCACATTTCAGGATTCACTAAACTAGGGGACATGGAGGAGCCATCACCATCTGACTCACAGCCCACTGGTCAATCACTCAACGCACAACACACACTGGGCCAAAGGCGTGGTCTGGTGTAAGCGTCAGATTAGCAGCCTTCCAAGCCACGGTTTCTAGGACACCATGATATTATCAGGTATATGATTACGGTGAGGGGGTTGTGTATGTATTGGTGAAGGTAGAGTGCGCTGATGTGCTTTAGCGTACGGTGGTTTACCGCAGGTTATCGTGGAGTTGCATGTGACCTAGTAGGTCCATGTGATGTGTGAATGTGCGGGAGCCGTGAGGGCAGTGGAGGCGGGCGCAGCGACTGTATGTCGACGCCCGAGGCACTGGTTCGCCATCCTCAATGGGATGAATTCTCAGGTGACCGACCAGACAAATGCATGAGAAGAAGTTGCGGGCGCCGTGTTGGCAGTTGGGCGATCACAAATATCAAGGAGAAAAACTTACAGAGACCGAGGTTCAGGGTGAGAGACTGGTCACCAAACGTGGGAATGAGGGATCAGTTGGCAGCTTTGAGATGGACATCAAGATGAGGGCAGCAGCAGTCGGCTGGAGTGGGAGGGATTACGTTGATATGGACTCTAGTGTCCACCTCTGAAGGTCAGAGGTGGAAGGTGCGACCGGAGAGCTTGGCTGCACTGATGTTTGGGCTGCATTTTTCGCTCTTTTTGTCTGCTTCGATGTGAAGGGGCAAAGAGAGTGGCAGTCTCGAAGTTTGGCTCTAAATGGGGCATAATTCCTGTAAATGTTGGGTGAACTGAAAAAGGTTGTTGGATTTGCCGAATGGATGAAAATGAGGCCACTTGCTGTACTTATACAGCCTCTACGATGGATGCAATTTCTTGAGCTAATAGAAGTCAGCCCAATTATTCATATCAACTTTCAGTCTACGCCTATAAACCCTCAAAATTAACGATCATTTTCACAGGACATTGCATATCAAAAGGTTTCTAAACGTGCGTGTCTACCGGAAAGAACACAGGGAACTCTAGGGGACACACTGATGGGCCTAACTCCTCGTAGTTGTGCCAGATAGTGGTATACCATCGGTGAAAACAAGTCTCTGGTCTTTAAGCTGGCAATCGTGTTGTCAACAGGATGTATCATGTAACGTCTAATTCTGTTATCGTTTAAGTACATCGAACGTGTTAATGGTTGAGAGATAATTCCCCCTAAGTCAAAATATTTCTGCAAATTCATAGGTAAAATAAACGATTTTGTGTTAAAAATTTCAGTTTTAGAGCACTATACGTTTTTTTCGAATTCGTCTGGCCCAGTGTCCAGGGGTTGATGGTTCAACTCACAAAACGTGCCATTTCCTCAAATGACAAGTTGTTTGTTGCGAGCGACAATATCCACCGCGCGCCCCTTAACATGGTGGTCGTAAGGTCAGTGACTTGCATGCGGATTTGCCTACAGGGTTGGAAGACTTGCGCAGCATTTACCGCCCTCTTTCCAGCTGAGCCCGATTTCAATACCTAGTCAAGAATGCCGGAGGCGAAATTGGGCGCAATGGCTGCCAAAGCTCACCAACACGTCTGCGGGGTTCACAGAAACAGGGGATGGCCGCGATCTCAAAGGATTGAAAGTGCCATAGAGGACACGTTAATCATGAAGCATTGCAGACTGCCTCTTTGGGTCGAGAGGAGGATCGAGTTAGTCCGTCATTTGGCAGTCTTCCCAGACAGGACTTTTGCGAGTTTTGGGAACCTTCGAAATGCCAGCAGGAATGAACTATTCAGTCACCAGCCCGATGTACGATACGCGAATTCGCACTTCCCCTAGCAAAGCCGAATGGCAATAAACTCATCCGTGTTCTAAATTATGATGTTGCTAATTCTAGCCTATCGGCCCAGTCACGTCCATGCATCGGGTAACCCTCTAAGCGCATCCTGTGCGGGCAACCGAACCAACCGGTGTGATGAAGGAAATGTCTTACGAGGTCCTCCCTCGGTGAAGCACGTTTTGGCTAAGGAACGCCCGCAGCTCAGTGCTCTTTGTGTTTAAACGTGGAGCCTATGGTTCACTGTGAGATCATAATGGCGGGAGGGCGGATATGGGGGCGGGGGGAGCCGGCAGGCATATGATCCGGGTAACCAGACCTACCACACGAGTACCCGCTGAAAAGACCGCATCGGTGCAAAATCCCATCTCATTTACAGTAGTTAACGTGGTGCTAAGACCGTTGCTAGGGTGAGAAGATCAGCACGAGTACATCGGGTGCCCTCCGAGGGTGGGCCCGATGGAGGAGGGAGGCCAGTTTTTAAAGTATGCTGGCCCAAGAGGTGAGACGAAATGCTCGCAGGTGTTCACTGACGCCTTAGGTCAGATACTTTTCCTTGTCCACCTCAGCAACCGCATATGGGTAAGGTGCTCCACGAAGAAAGGAGTCGCCCGCAAGCCCTGCAGTTAATACCGGCTTGTTGTTCAAACTGTATAACGCAGTATGACCTGGTGAGAGGGAGGGGGCGAAAAACATGGCGGAACTGCCTTCAGCAAAAACACAATGAGCTTACTTTTAGAACTCCAAATAAAACGTTTTTCATCAATTGTGCTCAGGAAATACCCGCATCGCAGGTCTGACCTGTAAACGTTTCCTCTTAAGACCTTCCCTGTAGTACATATGGTTTTATGTCATAGTTCAAGGGGGATATGAGTTTCATATATCCGTATCGGACTCGGCTACGCGATCCCGCTGAATAGTCAACAAGGTTTTTAACCCGACCGTCTGCCTTTATTCGAGTATTGACCGTACATGAGTATAAAAAATGATATAATCGCACACGCTGTCATCTAAATATCATCAAATATATCATAGCATCTCAAATTAATGGGAAAAATGCACAAAACTGAACAAGCCACGTTTCGGTATGTTTAATTCCCTCAATGGTGCACTCCAGAGCCGGCATCCTCGAGTGACTGAAATATATTGGGATTCTGCTGCACAATAGTCAACGGTACAACTCCAGTTAAGTAATACGTTCTACTTGAAAACACATTTTAACATTTCAATTAACTTTTCAGGAGATATTTTACATATTGTAGATTATTGCGTTCACTATTTCCGAAGAAGGCAAATAAAAAGGAGAGGTGGGCTCAAGTACCCGACTAAACTTGCATTGCCGTTTCTGAAAATACTTTCGTTTCCGTCAGCATCAACTCGGTGTGGCACAGGAAAACTAAAATGTCAGTTTGAAAAGCCTAGTCCTAAGGAATTTTCTCAAATTTAGCGCAGCAGTTTCCCAGTATGGGGCATTCTCTAATCCGTTGCGTATTGAGGCTTAGTCATGAAGCATTTACCGAAATTATGAAACGTGCTTTCGACTCAAAACTAGTTATAAACAGGAGGGGTTGGTATCTCGATTAAGGTGCGCAAATTCTACGATCGTTCATTTTCTCGAGCATGTCCACACAAGTGTGTCTATTTTCAGCTGCCTGAAAAAATCAAATTCACTGGAAATCGACTACTTATACAGCAGGATTTTTTTCATGAATTTTCGACGTACCTAAAAATTCAAACACATTTTATAGAAACCATTCACGAAAAATTCTATATCCTACTAGTTTGGCTGCATAAATAGTCGTTTTTCAGCGGATACGATTTTCGCAGGTGGCCGACAATAAACACACTCAGATTGGACATCCTAGCGAAATTGAAATATCATGAAGTTAGGCTGCCCCAAAATCAATATTACAATCTCGTCTAATTAGTCCTTTCTAATTGAAAATGCGTGTCAAAATATCGGCTAAGGTTTTACGGGATACACCACCTACTATATCGTAGTTTCGAATCTTCGTGCACTCTTTGTTGGTACGCCTTCGTGTGTTAAGTTTGGTCACTATGCTATTATTTACGAGGGCCGTAGACTTATTCTAAAAGTGACACGAATTCGAGAATGTCAGGCATTCTGATCGGTGAACGCACTGCCGCCACTGTTACTGCTCTGAAGCACAACCAACAGGATAAAGGACCCGCGAGTCAATGACGATTGTTAATAAGTCGCAAATTGACATGCTAGTCCCCGTGAATGTGTTTGTACCCCTTGCTCTCACAGTTTATGTAAAGAAAAGAAGGATTTGATTGTCTATCTATGGCTCACGCAATAACCGACATTCACAAGCTGGCATAAACCAGAGGTTCGCCTATTTGAGTGATGATTTCAATTACACCTGCAATCAAAGGTCAGTCAGAGCTGACATAGGCTATCCAAATCTAAACTAAAGCATCCTATCGCTAACGCACTGAGCCATGCTCTGTCTGCAGTCAGTGAACAATATTCAGTCCTCAAGGGGTAGGAGGGCAGTGGCGTTCACTAATGTATACTAACGGCACGCGATAGGCTAAGGACTGAGAGTCTGCCCAATGGTACACGTGATCTCCATGGCATTCTCACGTAGGTGAGATCTGAATTGAGCAACGCATTTCAGACCGTGGAGCTTTCTCACGTGTGGGAAGCATGTTGCTTGACATATCCTGCTGCATAACCTTTGTGACCAGGGCGTACATGTGTGGTGCACTTGGAAGGGTTGTCCAGTCACTGCGTGCAGTCACATTATGGGCTGGTTTGACGACAATGACGCTGACATCAGCAGCTTACTCGCGGAGAAGAATGGACTACATAAAGCCTACATGGACATTCGGACTGACGCCACCAAAGCAGCCTTCTTCAGATGCCGGCGCCTTATACAGCAACGGCTTCGGGAGATATAGGATGCCTGGATGATCCGAAAGGCTGCGGAAATCCAGGGGTATGCGGACCGCAATGGAATGAAAAACTTTCTCAAAGCCATCAAGGCCATCTACGGCCCGTGTATCAAGGGGACCGCACCGCTGCTCAGCTCTGACGACACAACACTGCTGGCAGAGAAATCGCAAATTCTGAAGCGCTGAGCCGAGCACTTCAGAAGTGTCCTTAATTGCTCATCAGCCATCTCTGATACTGCCATTGACCGGCTCCCTCAAGTGGACATGAACAATGACCTGCATCTGCCGCCTTCCCTACCAGAAACCATCCGGACCGTGCAGCAGATTTCCAGCGGTAAAGCACCGGGATCCGACGCAATCACACTGGAAGTCTACAAGCACGGTGGGCCCCGGCCGATGGCAGAACTCACAACACCAAGGACAAGTTCCTCAGGATTTCAAAGACGCGACCATCGTCCATCTCTACCAACGGAAGGGGAACCGGCAACTCTGTGATAATCACAGAGGCATCTCGTTGCTCAACATCACCGGGAAGATCTTCGCTTTTATCCTTCTTAATCGTTTGAACGGTCACCTAGAGCAAGGCCTGCTCCCGGAAAGCCAATTTGGCTTCCGCCGACACCGCAGAACAACCGACATGATCTTTGCCGCCCGCCAGCTACAAGAGAAGTGCCAGGAGATGCGAACTCACCTATACACTACTTTCGTGGATCTAACGAAAGCCTTTGACACGGTGAATCGCGACGGACTGTGCAAAGTCATACAGAAATTTGACTGTCCTGAGCAGTTCACGCACATGGTGCGTCAGCTTCATGACGGGGCGCGTCACTGAGAACGGGACGCTATCCGAAGCATTCACAGTAACCAACGGAGTGAAGCAGTGCAGCGTATTGGCTCATACCCTGTTCAGTCTCATGTTCTCGGCTATGCTGATGGACGCCTACCGTAATGAACAGCCTGGTATCCGCATCGCCTACAGAACTGACGGGCACCTTCTCACCAGTCAGCGTATGCAGGCTTCAACGCGCGTGTCCATGACTACAGTCCATGACTTGCTCTTCGCGGACGACTGCGCACTTGACACCGTGACGGAGAAGGACATGCCAAGGAGCATGGACCTATTCGCCGCAGGCTGCGCCGATTTTGGATTAACAATCAGTACAGCCAAAACGGTTGTCATGCCCCAGCCGCCACCCAACGCGGAATACAATGATCCTAAAAACAATGTCAGCGGTGCTCAGCTCAAAATGTGGAAACCTTCGCTTATCTAGGAAGCACGCTGTCACGCAACATGAGAATCGATGACGAGGTTTCCCAACGGATCGCCAAAGCTAGTCAGGCCTTCGGCCGGCTGCAGGCCTCCATGTGGAATCGCCGCGGTATTTACCTGAACATCAAACTGAAGATGTACAAGGCCGTCGTCTTGACGATACTCCTTTATGGAGCGGAGACCTGGACTATCTACTCGAACCATGCCAGTAATCTGAATCATTTCCATTTCAGCTGCCTCCGCAGAATACTTAAGCTGAGATGGCAAGACAGGATCCCGGATACGGAAGTCCTGAGGCGGACCGGAATCCTAAGCATCCACGCCATGCTCAGGCAAGTGCAACTGCGATGGAGCGGCCACCTGGTGCGAATGGACGACGAGCGACTACCCAAATGACTTTTCTACGGAGATGTCGCTACGGGTGCTCGCCGACAGTGAGGTCAAAAACGACGCTACAAGGACACTTTGAAGAAATCACTGAAGCAACTGCAAATCAACCCGGTGACCTTGAAGGACCTCGCCCATGATAGACCGGCATGGAGAAGAACCGTAAAGACTGGTTCAGCAATCTATGAGGCCAACCGGATCGCCACCGCCCAGGTCAAAAGAGCGGCACGAAAGTCACCAGCGCCCCGGACCAACATCGTCGATGCCCAGGTCCAGCCAACATGCCCACGCTGTCAACGCATCTCCCGCGCGAGAATCGGCCTGGTTGGACACCTTTGGACGCAATGCATCAACGATCCGACAATTCCAATTTCTACGTCAAATTCTGCCAACCCTCCTTCAGATTCCCCCACCCTAACTCCTGGCATCAATTTCATTACTCCCACCATCATAGAGACCACATCCCAATACTCATCACCTGTTACCCCCACCACCTCAACCACCACCACCTTCGCCTTCACTACCACCACCACCATCGTCAGCGATGGGTACTCTCTCCTAAACTGTCCTCACTGCGACCGCACATTCACATCACGCCTCGGCCTGGTCGGTCACATGCGAATCCATCGTACAGAGACTGGTGAACCAGTGCCTGGAGCACCAACACACAGCAGAGATCGTCGCCTCCACTGTCCTCACTGTTCTCGCGCATTCACTAATCGCATGGGCCTATTCGGACGCATGCGCATCCATGACAGTAAAATTCACCGCAATGCCGACAACACAGATACATCGTGCACACCCTCACTCCTGCCGTTCTTACCGCCACTGTCACCCCAACTTCCATGAATGACATCCCCCCACCCACTACCGATTTCTCATGCCCACAATGCGCCCGCAACTTCAACTCACGCATCGGCCTGGTCGGTCACCTGCGAATACATCGCACCGAGGCTGGTGTACCAGTGCCTGGGGCTCCAACATACAGTCGCCGACGGGTCTACAAGACACCCCACATGTGCTGTCTCCCGTGTTCAGTACACGTCCTGCCTACCCACAGACTTCTGTTTCGCATACCTACCAGCAATCCTACTTAGACGAGATTCAAGTCGCCCCTTTTCCTGAGAACCTGGTAGCTGGTACCTGGTGCAGTTTTGTCAGCCCCTGGGTCCCAGGCAGTCTTCGGTCGTCCTGACTCCTTCTTGCCGCCGGGTCCAGGTGGCTGAAGAAGGAGCGAGTGAGGCAGATGCTGTACAAGTATGTCTCACTATAAACTAATTCTCGCGCTGGTCACCGGTGCTGCACCCACAGTGTTGTGGGGCACCTCGACGCATGCGATAGTCGAAATTTCTAACCGCAGGACCACCTATGAGATTTTTAACTTACCCTTGCGGCTTTGTGTAGACGGTTGGTCTACTTAGCGTGGTTGCTTCCATGACTTAATTAAACCGTAAAGAGTTACATATTATCAGCTCACGCTTTGATACTTTGCCAGAAAGTGTTCCTTTTTAACTTCAATGGCCCTTTGAATGATTCCCACTTACCCGAAACGGCATGATTCGGCAAAGTTGCACTTTACTAGCTTGTCGCCTCAGGGTTCTCAATACCGATCTGCCCATCCTGTGCGTATACGTCATGATACTGCTACCAAAGCGGCTCAGCAAACAGAGCACTGTCCCTTTTAAGTCCGAGTTCGTTTGAAGGACAAATCTATATACTAGGATGTTACAGCAAAACCCAAAAAGCTCTCTAAAGCGACCAACACTACGTGGGCATTTTGCGCAGGATGTGGTTACAAATGAATTCTTGGGAGGATCATGCTGGAAGTTGAAAAGGCAAGTCATAAGGCGTGACCTACATTGTTTCTAGCAAATTCCGTACACGGGAGCAAATATAAGCTATTCAGGTGTAGGTTTGAAATAAAAACAAGCGTGCGATTGAGCCTTAAAACCCTGAGCTTGGACCATTACGAGTACATGCACTGCAAGAATGTTTCCAGTCCCTTTAACTGTTGTCTCAATTACTTATCGCTACTCACTGGAAAACTACCTCCTAGCATTCTAACTAAGTTAACACAATGGCAGCGTCGATTTGAGAAGATCCGAGCACAGACATATATATATTACTCTTCAAAATCCTCTTCGCATGGGGTGAAATCTCAATGAAAAATGCCGTAACGCGAACAACCCAGTTATAATTGAAAAAACACCTTTCCTGCCGACTATGGAAAGGGCTATCGTCATTATACGTGTCTAAAAATATCCACATAACCTCCACATAAACAGTAGTTGGTGGCTTGCTTTCGTTACTGGTCCGATGGTGTGAAACTATCCTATTGCTGATCATACAATCTGAAAATGCTACTTGACATGGTCAAGTAGCAACATTAGTTTTAAAACGTATGAAAATGCGCTCAAATTGCATAGGCGCTAACAATAGCCATGATTATCAGCGACAACTACTGGAACGGTTCGAAAGAGGATCTTGGGTTGATCGGTCGTCATCAGCCAACCATACGCAAACTAAAGGTCTGGAGGCCCAGGGCTCGAAGTAGGACTATTAGGCCACGAGGCAGTAAGCCAACCGTTCTACCAACGCACTATTGACTCAGTTTCCCTCGGGAATGGAGCTTACCTGCTAAGGCTGATGTCGGAACCGAGTATAAACGTTACACCCTGGGTTTTCGACTCACGGCAAATACTGTTATGAATCCTTTCGATGGCCACAAAGGTGGTCAGAGATAGCGATACTGAAAAGGGTTGGTAAAATAAAATGCGTAGATATGAACTTTCAACTGTGCCAAGAAAAGGACAACACAATGGTTCAACACTATATCACAACTGGCCAGACCTCCGCCACACTATTTTCGCCTGTGCTAATTGCCGATGGATTTGTGTAGTAACATACCAACTGCCTCGCCAAACTAATTTGACCTGTACGATAAACTATTTCCTGCCTGAGTTTTGTAGTAATGTAGCATCCTCCCGGCGAAACAAATGACTCACAGCCCTATGTAAGAAATGGCCAAATTATTCCTTGACTCATGTTCCCTTAATCAAGCAATCCTAACAGTCTCTATATTTATAAATCACAAGTTCAGACAAAGGCGTAAAATGTCACGTAGCTCCCTACGCGATGGATTCTTGCTAGCTCAGCTAATAAAGGTATCCACCAAAATTCTCAAATTGTGAAGTGTTGGTTGATTCCCCGATGAAATTTGTCCGACTGTGTGGACCATTTAGGGCCACAGCCCATTACACTGATTAGCACGGCAGGGAAGTCAAAGAAACCCGATGGTGCAAGTTAATTCTAACTTTTCGGGTTTTAGGTCTACCACACTCACATCAACGCTGTCCTTATCAAAGGCTATTTAAATGTACAGCCTTCCTTCATTTTAAAGTGAAAAATAACACTTATACAGTTTACTAAGAGGCATATTTATGTAATTTTTTAAAAAAATATTCCTAACGTTTCCCGAGAATCACTGTGGATGGGCTCTTCGGTAGAAGTAATCCTAGATTTATCTGAACCCCATTATATTGTGTGAGGATTCTGAAAACTAGACTTATTGGAAAAAATTGTGCACTAGTCCTGGTGGGATGGGGAGGGAACATGCATGCAAAGAAATGCCAACTGGGTCCCCGTGCACGTTCATGCCAGCTAAACTCACTGTCCATGCAAGCCATCTTGGGTGCTATTTTCGGATCAAATTTATACCCATTGTTTAGTAGGTGATCAGTCTGGAGGTTGGGGATGTTATTTTTTTAAAATAGAAGCCATTTCACCATGTGTTCAACTTATCTGACTAGCACTTCCAGTCATCGCTTAATGCCTTTTTATCCACAATTACTTCTTAATTCACAGACTAAATTTGTAGTTTAAAGAATTGGATCACCTCTTCAATCTGAATTTGTCGTTGCAATGATAAGGCCACGTCCTTCACGTCTTATGATTTTTTCGTGCATTTAAGCTTTATTTATCCTCTATCGACTCAACAGATTTTTAAAGATCGTGAGCTATGTCCCTAAAGTCAGAATTCGTGAGATATCTTGATGTCCTGATCCTTGTGAATTTAACTTCTACCCCGCCATTATGCACCGCTTCCGGTGCTCGATCAGCTGATCTCAGCCAAAAAAAAAGGGATTTAGAACCAGAATCTGCGTCTCTAAGGTACTTGGGTTTCGCCCACATTCTTCCCTCCCTAGTCGTCGGATGAAGCAACAGATGACAACGTAAAATACTTTGCCTTCATTGTCACTCACACCTCTTTTTAATGTCAACTTGGTAGATAAGTATCCAGTAGGGTAATATCTATGAGAGGTAGGGAACTGACTCAGGAAGATAGGCACTTGCTGCGCCTAGGGCACGTACCTCTAGCCCTCAAATTCGCGTCCAGCCTTGTACGTGGGAACCACCACAGTCGGGCCGTGTAAACTAGATTACACCTAACCCCCCCACCCACCCTTTTTAAACTCGCGGATGCAGCGGTAAGACAGTAAGCGGAGAAGGCGCAATTGCGCATTTCCTGGCAGGCCATCGGCAAGTATTACCATATCCCCGAGTCCTAATTTTAAGACTAAGTCAGATTCGAGCCCCAATCTTAGCCGTAAACCTGGCCACAACCCTAATCACTTCCCACCCTGAACTGCTTCCCTGTGATAGGGGAGCTGGGGATACGATTTTTGGCTGGGTCATCCTAAAGGCCCTTCTAGTCTAAGCACTGACTCCGTCAAGACCCGAAGGTCTGAATCGTGCGATGAGCGCTCCTCCGAGCTTCAAGGGGTACGCAACGAAAAGCTGTTTAATTCCTGTAGGTGTTGGTATGCGGGTGGGAAACCGATCCATTGGCATCGCGGGAAAATAAGCCAGACTCTATCGTCTCCTCCTCTGCTATGATAGCTTGATCATGTCTGTTCATGTCCTTTACAAACCAAACAAAGCGTTTTAGCATCGAGAGACCAACGGATCGGTGTGTGCCCGTTCCCGAAAGAATAAATACCCGATCTACAACGACACAGAATGGCAAGTGGCAAGGCGCTGATGAACTTCGGTACGATGAAGTGCTTCTGACTCGCCTGTTAGATGCCGTCTGTGGATTATCTACGCCAGGTGCGTGCGCATGTGTGTGCACTAGTTTCGAGTCTCCTCCGGAATGTGTATGTATATTGTGTTTAAGAGGATATATGCAATTGTCCACTCTAACACACACATACATAGCATTTGAGTCTCAAACAAATAAAAGAAGGCGAAAATTCAACATTTTGAAGCCAAGCCCTCGTCAACAAGGTTTGTGGGCTTTAAGCGAACAAACGAAGCGTCCTCCAGTATCTAATTGTCTTTTTTTCTCTTCAGACATCGAAATTAACATTCAAGCTTGCTGACAAACTTCTGTCACAAACGTTTTCGCGCTCACGCGGTATTTCATAGTCGGCAGTGGACGACAGACGCATAGCCATAGAAATAACACGGGATCTACTTAACAATCTACTGTGCTCAACGACGGTGCACAAATTAACAGAGTCCGTGTAATACTTGGAGTTTGAAAAATTGTAGAAATGATAAATAGATTTAATTGTTCTCAAATATCCTTCACAGTAAGATAACGCTAAAAGGGTCGCACGAAAGGTTGGGTTAGGAGTGGGGTCCAGGTCCAACCTAAAATTTTAAAAGGAACAAATTGAGACCAATGCGAATTCACAGCGACAGCAGGGGCTCGTAGAAGAGGGCTTAGTTCGAGTTCTCTAAGGTTGAAATCGTGGTCGGCGATCAGTAACGAATGGAAAGGCAGTCGGACTTGAGAAGAAATAGGCGCAATCGATGACACAATAACTTATTTCGCCTTACGTTTCGAACTCGAACCCATAATCACAGACAGCATCAGATACGGGTAATTCATACACAAGGCATCATATTTACAGTACTTGTCCTATCTCATGAAATCCCATGGATTTCATGAGTTAGTACAGCTACTGTATATGTGTGTTTAAGCTCCTCATTATCGGTGTGGTAAAACAGACTACAGTCACATAAGTTTATTACTGATTTTTGGTAAAAAACCACAAATTTGCAAAACTCAATTTTTTGAACTGAATCTATCCTTCATTTCCTGGAAACAATGTTATTTATCATAACTGCATTTACCTGATTTTTCTGAACGCAAAACCGAAATTTCCATTTTATCAAAAGAGATATTAAAACTTTTTACGTCTTATATTACTGCCCGTTTATAGTACAACGCATAGAAAATATTGTGATCCGGAGCTTTCAATAGCGTAGGAAAATTCCCGGGTAACAAAAAGCGTCCGATTTAGCCCTGTTTGACTCCATTTTCCCATAAAAAAAACAGATCTGAAGTGAACTTCTCATTAATGAACAGCTTTCTACGCATCAATTTAATCTAAAGAACAAAAATAATCCCATAAAGTTTGTGCCACACTACCACCTCAAATTTTGATCCCGAAATTTCATGAGTTAGGCAATCTACTGTATTTATCCCAAAAGTTCCCTTATGAGTGCTAAATACAAAAATTTATTTATTTTCGTAGTATTATAGTATATTTGCTATCATACCATCGACGATGGTTGTCCTTTGGTGTGATAATTGCTCAATGGCAAGCATTAGTCGAGTAATCGACCAAAGTAATTAGGCCCTTGCGAAGCGCGCAGCACGTGAACAATGTTTCCAATGCCAGTGTCGGTGAGCCAGAAGGCTGAGCAGTCATCATGCAGACATCCAACACAGTTGATTAAATTGTCGATACAAGCGAAAGTGCGAGTCCCAGGAAGTAATTGAGAAGTAGATGCGATCGCTGAGACACGAGGTTTATTCGCCTGATGTTTCGGATTCCAACACGAACCCATCATCAGCTGATAATGACCCGCATGCCGGCCATCAAACCAAAAGCGCATTAGAGCACTGTCATCGTGGATGAAGAGGGAGTCGTTGATTACCATAGGCATGCAGTGGTATAGCGCGACTGCATCCTATAAATACTGCAGCTCCCTGCGTACGAATTACCCCATCTGATGTTGTTTCTGATTATGGGTTCGAGTTGGAATCCGAAACGTCCGACGAATAAAGTTCTTGTCCCAGCGATCGGATCTACTTCTTCACAGTTAATGAAATTTCAACGATTAATGACTCCAATGCCAGCCCTCGGTCAATTATCGCACCAAATGGCAACGGTCGTAGAGGGAGGAAGCCGTTAATTCAAAAGACAATTACCCGGCCATTTAGCTCGCTGTCCCCGGGACTACTGGTCACCCGCCTCCTCCCCGCGTGGCTAGCAATTTCATCCAGACAAAATCGCCATAATATGGAGTCGCAACGTCGTTGCGCTTATTAATCTACTGCGGTCCAGAGAACCATGACTCAAGCAGCTCACGGGGTTGTCAGACCCTTGCGAGAATTTCAGCCTCGTCAATCTTGAAGGTGGGGTCGGGTCCCGTCGAATTAGCCGCAACCTGAGAGTTAAAGTACTGCTGCCGCCTGATCGGTCATTCACGTGCGGATTAGTCTTCCAGTTTCTCCGACGCAGTTGCTTTGTCCGCCAATTCACACAATGTTCCATTGATCGCTTCCTCCTCTTCTTCTGAACTGCTTCCTGGAATTCGCCAGTTCGCTTCTGTCAGGAACCGGTAATTCCCATAGATATGTGGTAACATAGCGACTGCATCTCTTACGTACTGCAACGCCTTGTCTACGAATTACACATTTAGGATGATGGGGTCGAACATAAATCCAAAACGTTCGGCGAATTAAGTTTTTGTTTCAGAGATCGCATCTACTTCTTCTTAACTGCCTCTTGTGAGTCGCATTTTCGCTTGTATCAACAGCCAGAGTTGTTGTTCGAGCGGTCATATCACTAGTCTTTACGCCTTACATATACAGATTAAATCTGCAATTTGGTCAGAAATCAGTAACCTACCATGTAGTCAAGGCACGAATCCGCACTATTTGGGTCCGAGTAGCCGCCTCTTTAGATTTACCAAAGTAGGTGCCACCTAAATGTTCCGAAAACGGTCTAGCCAATATTCTGTAGCTCGATGGCGTAACATTGGCAGTTTATTCACCGCCCCTTCCCGGCGAATTTTGAGCAAAGAAGCGACTTCGAGTTCAGAAAACCGCTCGAGGGTCAGTGAATGAGGTTGAGTTTAATTAACCGCTAAGCGAGACAAGTGGTGGGCGCTGGGGCGACATGCCCGACCCCCTGCCGGTATTTATTTCATGCAGCCGCCGAAAATTGGTGAAATAAGTGTCCGCAGTTGCGAGTATGATGACAAGATTTCTGTACTTTCGATAGCTCAGTAAATGCAGGTACGGTCTAGTTGATACTTAC
>WEDG01003033.1:72500-156986 GCA_017591395.1 Schistocephalus solidus
GAGAGAAGGAGGAGGAGGAGAAGGGAAGGAGGAGAAGGAGGAGGAGGAGAAGGAGGAGATGGAAGAGGAGGAGGAGACACGAGGAGGAGGAGGAGAGAGGAGGACGAAGGAGGAGGAGGAAGGAGGAGGAGGAGAAGGAGGAGGAGGAAGGAGAAGGACGAGGAGGAGGAGGAGGAGGAGGAGGAGGAGGAGAGGAGACAACCACATGGAGACAGAGGAAGAGGACAGGAGGCAGGTGGAGACAGAGGGTGGAGAAGAGGAACAGCCAACCAGGAAAGAGACACCTGGACTATTGCGTTGATGAAAAGGTGGGTTTGTGTGTAGAAATGGTAAAAGAAGGATCTTATCAACAGAGTCAGAATTGATGGTTGTTATTAAGCTATTGCGGGTGAAAGTGAGTTGTGTGAAAGTGTTCACGAAGGATCTCATTCAACAGTCAAGTAGTATTTATGATGGTCAGTAGCTATTGCGGTGCAGAGGTGAGTGTAAGTGTAGAAATGGTCGCAGAAGGGATCTCATCCAACAGGTACAGAATTGATGAGATTGGAGTAAGCTATTGCGGTGAAGAGGTGAGTTTGTGTGGAGAAGTGGACATCCGATTTCAAAGATTAAGACAGATCAGATAACAACCGGGGCGTTGACACTGAGCGCTGCGAACTTAAAAAGAACGTAGGTAAGGCTAAGCGGCGCACGGCCGACAAACCCCGGACGGCATATCCGCAAATGCACATCTGACAATTCGACCGTCATAAGCGATGACTTCCACCGAGTGCCTCAGGGAATGGGCGCAGCAACGGTGACTTGCGCGTGAATCAGTTTATAGATACTCTGACAGGCGTCGTTGCTGCCGTTTACTCATATCGCATTCGGTCCGCACAGCACGCGCGACAAGCACTGCGTACGCACTTCGATGACAAGGTAGTGTCACGACGACCGGAAGTGTGCGCGGGCGCAGTGACTGACAAAGCTAAACAGCCCGTCTATGCGTACGACAGACGCACCACAAGGGAAAAAGCGATAGCAGAAGACCAAGGTCACTTACCACACAAATGAGAACGCGTAATTCCGGCCAGTGAGTATGTGGATGAAGCTGCACCACGGTGGAGTTGTCAGTGGGTTTTGGGGTCTTCCAGTGAACAAATCCGCCAAACATGCTACGGCAGGCCGAACCAGAACCTCGTCTGACGTGAGAATTTGAAAGAAATAAATCGAGAGTAGGTGTGAACTGTAGAATTACAATGAGTGGAGGGCAATCCGTTTTGGTTCGCTTTCGAAGCGGTGAATTTGAAATCGAGAGATACCGACGTTCTCTTTGTAATTAGCATTCCCAAAAAGTAGGACCGGCGACAGTTTCAAATTATAATCCTCATCATTATCATCAATCAGTCACCAACGACATCAGCAGCATTATCAATATCAGTATCATCATCATTATCATCAGCAACACTACGAAAATCGTGCCATCGGGTTATAGAGGCGGCGGTCCTGACAAATACAAGATCTCGTTGAGACGCAGTTAGAACGAGTAGTTGTGTAAAAGACAGTATGTGACATTTTTCGGGAAAATTGTGAACTAACATGAACGGATTTCATTATTCGTGTCTTGGGAGACATTCTAGGCGACTTATGGGTTTTACACTAAGGAGGAGCAATACAAATGTATAATAAAAATCAGGGAGAACCAGTACGAAGGAAGCATGAATCTCTACACCATGAAATTTTAGCTTTTAGCAGGAATACTTCCATTCTAAGGTCGAAAATTCGGCATGGGAAAATTAATTACCTATATAATCTTCTTTTGGTGGTTCCTGGTAGAGATATTCAAAAAAAGATTGCCTGAATTAATAAATCCGCAGATAGTTTCATGCACAAACTCGAGAGGACATCTGTAAACGAGTTTGAAGTATATGTTTGTAAAATATTTTTACGTTTAAATGTTGAAATAACAATAGTTAAAGATGGGGTCATGATAAATCAAGTATATGCTATTAGTTGAAAAAAACTACTTGAATCTTTGCGGTAATTAAAAACCCTCGCTTAGAAGACATTATTTTTGTGTCAATTGAGGTCAAAATCGCCCAAGACACTTATAGAGAGGAGATAATGTGTTAGATACGAGCCTTACGATCCTTTCTTCGTATACCAGTGGCTAGTCAATCTGATCGGCGAGGTGGGGTACAGTGGCTGAAGTAACGTAAGGCCTTCGCCTAACCACCCTGACAGTCTCTGAAGATCTCAAGTTCATATCACCGAATAAAGTTCATTTTGCAGAAATACGGAAACGAGTATGGCGGAAAGTTTTAGAGTTAGAGCGGAGAAAAAGAATTACTTCCATTTATTAATTTTCAAAACGTTTTAGCGACCAGAGACGCAGTTACTGAAAATGCAGTGGCGACATTTGAAGCCTCTAAGTTTACGTCCAAATTAACAAAGTTGATGGATAATTATACTCCTATTTTTGGTCAGTTACCTTGCCAATGAAGCAGCACCATCATTGAGTCCGTAGAAGAGAGAGAGGCCATAGGCTAAAAAAAACAGTGAAAAAGCATACAAGACGTCTCAGAAAAGGCTCAAAGAGAAATATACTGACCAAATGGAATCCGACGTCATTGAACGACACGGAGGATCGCAGTAAGTCCTTTCGCTCACTTGACAAGACAATCAATGGAAAGCTTAAACACACTGAAGAACCTGGAGACATCCACCCCTTGTTAGCACCTGCTGATGGAACGAGGATCAGACCTCAAGATCTCCTTCTTGGCATCTTCAAACATTACGAGATCCGATGTCCCTGTTTGAAGACCAGCATCCGTGGTGTTAGTGAGCAGGTCGTGTGCGACACACAGACCGGCTAGACTTCAGGCAAAAAGACATCAACTGCTATCATATTCACTCTTAACTTCGAGATACGTTCGACGGAGCGGGCACTTTAAATTAGAATGCCAATGGTCAATCTGTTTTTCATTATGGACTGCCATAAGGGCTGAATACTCGGACTGGTGCTGAAAATGGATAAATCCCTATTCCAGGGTATCCCTTCACTCTGATTTGTCTTTCCGAGTTTGTACGTCTCTCACTCGCGCGCTTGTGACCGAATGACTATGAAATCAACCGAGTGGAAGTATGTAAAAATATTTTAAAAAATTATAAGACTCCCAAAGCGATACGGATGACGCTGTGGAACGGCGCAGCACGCTAACACAAGGTCAAAAAACTGGTGGTTTAACATGTTACCAACTGCCAGAAGTTGCGGCCCACAATTTGCATGTAACCACGAATACAACAGCGTATTTATATAGATAATGTGAAAGGCAGGTAGAATGACAGATCAAAACCTACACAAGGCTTCAAAATCTAACAGCAAATCTATAAAACGATACATATGTTGGCTCCCTGCCTACGAGGCATTGAGTGTTTTGTACCAGATGGTCGACTTCTGCTCCCAGTTACTTAAATACGGTGGCAGATACCAAAACCTGCGTCCTCGTTACTACTGATCGATTTCCCGAATGACAGACCGCCGTACATATCCAAATGTTCAGACTGTTGCATAATCAATACTCCTTAAGTTGTTATACCTCCATTTTTTAAGATCATTGTGTAAGACTAGCCGTCTCGTCTCTGTTTAAAACAAGTAACTTTTTGAGAACATTAAATATAAAATAGGAAAGATATATTCATAAGAGCTTCGACAAATAGAAGTTACTGTGAATGAAGATTAAAAAACGAGTCGACATTCTCTGAAGGTTTCCATAGAATAAACTGCATTATGAAGGTGAACCAAGACAAAGGTCTACCTAAGGATGCCATTCCAGAAGCAGAAGAGGCCAGGCCAGCAGCAGTTGGAAAATTATTGTCGCTTTTGATTACCAATCGTTGGGGTTTCGAGTGTTTTCCTTTCAGCATTGACCGTAATTGGGCTACCTATACGGCCGACTGTGTAAATAAATAACATGCATGTGCGGACTGACAATGATCATATCTCTCATCCGGTGGTTGATTTTGCATGACCTTAATAGTGGATGGAAAGATAATTTTTGCTTACTTTCCATTGAGGTAAAAAGTATGTTCTTTGTCAGCAGACGGTCGTATGCAGGTTCGACTGTGGAGCTAAATTGATAAGATGACTGAATCAAACATATTAGAAAGAGAACTATTACTAAAGAAGTGTAGAATTAATTGATTTTTAACATAAGCAGAACGTAAAACAATAAGTCATTACGTGGTCGGTATTGAGAGTGAGGCTAAGAGAGTCGGTGAACGGTTGGACATTAAGCTCATCTATCTTCCCCCCTACAAGGGAGTAGAAAAGAGTTAAAAATTTAGGGGCATAACAAAAAATGAGTAGACTGGTACGTCACTACTGACGATTTCAGTTCAAAATAAAAACCGTATCCATTATCTATCACAGTGCGAAGTTTCCATACATTTAAAATCTACGATACGGTTACGTTGCGTTTTACCAAGTTGCAATCCCTATTTCTAACGCTTAATTTAAGGACCGTGTCCATGTCAATAATGTGCTTAAATATAAACCTCAAAATACTATCGCCACAATTTTTTAGACAACTTTCAGAAGCGGGTCGATGTAAAATCAAGGACATTGGACCTGTTTTGCTCTTTTAGTTGGAGAACAGGGGAAGAGGCTACGCGTAGTGACGTACTTACGAATCCCAGACTCTTCAAAAGGCATAGAAAGCGGAAGGCTTTCCAGTTGATTGATATCTGTCGATGCAGAATGTTCCAAATGGTAAGTGTCGCGTGCCCAAGGAGATTGCCGAAATACGAATATATGCGTTATAAAAAAGCAGTTATTTTAACTTTACAAAATTAAACAAGTAAAGGAGCATTGTATATCCTTATTAAACAAAGCAAACTAAGATAAACAGATATGGCTAAGTAATTTGTGGTCAATTTTAATCTTTAATTGGTTGTTTTCCCATAACTTAAGTAATGACAAAATACATGTGCACTTCTCTACATAAGCTTATCCGAGAGCTTGGATTTCTAGTCCGTCAAGTTGGCCATTATGCGACAATTTTGTTCCATAAGTCACTTTCCTAAGCATACCCATGCATGGTAATACTAAGTACGAGTTAATAGTTTCGACTCTAAGATTTATGCCTACTCATTCAATAAAAAACCCAAACTGAACTTACAACGTACGAAAACACTGTCGTACGTATTTCCTTTCCATTCTTGCGCTAAATTATACTTAAGAAAGGAAATAAGAAGAGCAAATAAGACTACCAAACACATTTAAGCTGACTATAGAACTTACAATACTTTAATAGAGCTATGTTTATAGGAGCAACAGCAGTTACAGCGAGAGCCGAGGGCACATCCATGACGCGGGACACAGACTGCAAATTGACTTTCCCGCCTGAGTTTCAGCGTCGTAAATTCGCGGTTGCATCTGTTGCGGCCGAAGACGTTGAGATAGGCACACACCGCTTTGTGTAACACGCCTGGAGAGATTCCAGTGGGAAATAGCTGAACAGGATCATTAGAAAGGCTGGCTTGCCTATGCAAAGAATCAGGATATGCAACGAGGCAAACGTACGATAAACATATACTTACGAAAACGAATCATGATAGCGGTTACAAAAGTATAGTGTATAAGCAAATACACAATGCAAAAAATTTCTCCGATCTATCTGCATAGAGGGGAAAACCGATATTTGGCTAAAAAATCGGCGGGGGTGCAGTGCTGCCGTTTCGTTGGATAATTACCATCATCAATTCTGGATTCAAAGATGCTGAGGCCTCGTGTCCACTGACGCCTTTTCTCGAGATTTTGTTTCATGCACCATAGTGAGCAAGAACGAACCATATCGAAGTTTCATTATCTCATTGTGAAATGCTACTGCAGTATTAGCCTACTCTACCACCTTACCTTATTTTCCTAAGCAGTTTTTTTTTCTCCTACCCTCTATTCAAATATGGAGGCCTATTGAACCCTGCCTCCATTTTTCACTGCCTGTATTCTATTTCTCAATTAATTTCAAAACATCGCTTACTGTTGACCTAGCAGGACAAGTTCTGCCTACATTATTAAATATTTGTACATTTTATCTGCTCAAATTGTCATAATTTTATTTCGTTACTAATTATTGTTTAGACAGTGCCTCGCAAGCGCTAACCAAATATAAATTCTAAAATTCTAACCGCAGGGAAAGGCCATGGGAGAGCTCACGTGAGAGAATATGAGTGAGTGGGTTACTGCGAGCGTTGCGGGAAGGGGTGCCAGTGGATATGAGGGAGGGGGACGTCGGCCATCTTCACGAACATGCGATTACATCTTATCCATCCCAGCTCACACAAAAAGTGATGTTAGTCCATTTGAACAACTCGGTCAGATCACTCGATCGTTACACATGTTTTCTATAATTTCTTGCTTGTTTTCACAGTTTTTTTCAAAGATGCAGTATGTCAACCATTTTTCTTTGCTCGTAACGACTTGATCTTGTCTGTTTTTAATAATATTTTACTGATGATTTTTGCTGAAACGTTTGATAACCATTCCAGGCACCGATTCATTGGCTCGTTCAGCGTCCTGGGCAGAAAAGTGTCTATTCAGATGTTGGTAACTTCATGCGCATGTGGACATGCTCATTATAATCTGCTCCGAATACCATTGTGCATTTAGATTTTGGAAAATTGCATGTTAACCCTGAGTGAGACAAATTTTAACTGAACCCGTTCACGGATTTGGTGTGTTTACATGGTTTATAATTATTGCATTAACAACGAGAGTTATCTACCACAGATTTGAAGCACTTTTGTAAGAATTAAAGATGTTGTAGGACACTTTTGACCTCTTTCTGATTAGTTACTGTGGTTGATATTCCCGATTCGTAAGTTTAGTATCTTTTTGAATCGTACTGTTTACCAGTCGGCGAAAAAATTAAAGTGGGCAACAAGCATATTTGATAAGATTTGATAATGTCGGTTAATAAGTGCTTTATACGCTTTTGGCGCCTTACTACAAGCACAAGTACCAGAAAACTTTAGATTAACCTGTCGGTTTTCGGTACTTCAAGAGTAACATAAGAGTCGCCGAATATTTACGTATCAGGGTCCAATCGAAGAATAAATTTAGAATAGCAGTAGTTAATTACTACAATTCAGCGTAATGGATTCTTCCTCTCTTTTAACACTATCGGTTGGAAGCAGAGTAACCAGTAACAATTTAATTCAAAATGGGAAACAGCCATGAATTTACCTGGATGTTGAGTTAATACAGCAAAGCAATGCAATAAATGTTCCTTAAAAAGCTTTGCACACGACGTTCGTCGTCTCGATCCAATAAGAAGAAGATTTTGTTTAAATGTATAATATTAAACGTTAACGTCATCGGTGCATGTTGATCTTAAGAGGATGATTTTCAGTGAATGTGCTTTAAATATGCAAATCAATATAGAGGATATAAGTCCCTCCCTTACACACCAGAAAAGCAAATATTACATCATGCATTTCTTAAGACTGAAATATATATATATATATATATATATATATCGGGTAAATAATTTCTGAAATTATTAAGTGCAGGACATGGAGTCAGGTGATTCGGACATGACTTTTTTAGGGTCACATCCGAAATTTCAATGAACATTTGGGTCGAAGACAATCAACCACTGTGGAATAACCACCTAATGCCCATTCTACAAACAAGTAGTACTACAAGTAGTATGAATCTTATATGGCAAAGACGTTATACCGTACTTCCGACATAGATACTAGCTAAAAGCCCAGACACGTGTTTCGCCGATGTTTCTGCTGCTGTGTGACACAGCAACGAGGGGTTCGGCTCCTCAGTGGGTCCCCCAGCGTTCTCTATGCGGTTTCTGGTATATGGACTCCAGAGAATAATCGGGTAAATAATTTCTGATATATATATATAAATATCAGAGAGAGAGAGAGACGAGGAACTCATCGTTGACAACCGGGTCGAAACGAAGAGGGGACAGTAGAGTTCACGAGATCATCATCGAGATGCGACTTTGCTGACTGTATAGTCCACCAATCAAAGAGGCAAAACCATCAGAACCCGCCTCGATCATCAACTAAACCTCGAGACCATCGTCGTGGTTGCAAAATCGGAGGTAATTATCAAGGTTGTCAAGAGTTGGCGATGCTAGTTTAAAGGGGGGGACGAAAAAGTGAATGCAAAGATTGATTCTGCAGAGGATGATGAAAATAGTTTTAGAGACCAATATAAAATCAAGGGAGCTGCCTCAAATACCAGGAGGACCCTTTTCAAAATCCAAAGGTTGCAAGTTTGGGAAGGAAACAGACAATAAGGACTGTATATCTTCCGAAGTTAAATGTTTGCGTAATTAGGTTTTGAAAATAGCTAATGAAACCGACAAGCTAATTTCCAGGGGAAGATTATTCCAGATGAAATCATATTTGGAGGCAAAAACTAAGAACGGTTAGTTGTGGAGCTAAGGGGTGGTGAAATGATCCTGGAGGAATTACGAGTGGCATAGGGTCAATCTAACGGAGTAAGAGTGTAAATTCGTGGGAGATTTGGGCTATAGTTAACGCGAAACAGGAAGCAGAGACCGGCTTCGAGTCTTCTAACCCACAAAAATTTAATGTTTGCTAACTGGCATCTATCCGTATAAGAGATACTGGATCCAGGAAGAGAAAAAAGTCTTTGAGTAAAAATCATCTGAACTTTGCAATCTTACAGAGGCGTTCATCGGCCCAAAGAGGGGACAGCAGTATTCTAGGATATGAAGAACAAACATTTGGTACAGCTTAAACTTTATTTCCAGAAGGAAGAACCACATATATGTGCAGCCTTCGCAGAAATTCGATCTGCATAAGGCGATAATGCTAGCTTATTCATGTAACTTAGACCTAATTCTCTTATGGTTGATCGTTCTAAAAGTGTACTTTTTTGAAATACTAGGGGTCCAGGAAGCTGAGTGGGGCCAAAACACATGAAACTACTCTTGGATGGAGAAAATTTTATCTGCCAACTAGAGGTCCAACTTGAGAGCATAAGTAGGTCAGTGTTGATTTTATCAACGCAACTATTGGCAATGTTTTTAGAAATTGAATAAATGCACTTCAGATCGTCAGCGTAAACGAAATTTTGTGAATTTGTGAGTAAAGTTGATATTTCGTTTATGCACAGAATAAAAAGAAGGGAACCTAGAACTGGGCCTTGAAAAACGCCACTCGTGATCGACTGAGGCGTTGAGTAGCTATTACCTACTGAGACCTTCTAGTCGGTTAGATAAGTAGGAACCAAAGAAGTCAAGGAAAGGAGACCGGATGAACAGGGCTTCCAGTTTCACCAGAAGACGTCTGTGCGGTACTTTGTCAAAGGCTTTGCTCAGGTCAAAGTAGATCACAACCACTGACTGCTACTCATTACGAAGGGAAGTGATGAGGTTAAGAAAAGCTAAGTGACATACTTCGCATGATCTTCCAGGTAAAAAACATATTGCGATTGGCTTAAGAGCTTATTTTCTAGGCGAAAGTCGAGAATTTGATTTAAAATAATTTTTTCAAGAAGTTTTGCTAGAGCCGGTGTTTTTTGAATGCCTCGATAATTATTTACGTCCGAACGAAATTCCGACTTGAAGACAGGAAGAATAAAAGATGTCTTCCATGAGTCAGGAAAGAATCCGTTAAAAAGATAAACTGAGAATATATGGCTAAGCAATCGGGGGAAGCTCGGCACTCTCTTTATAACTGATTTTGGAATACCGTCAGTTCCCGAAGTGTGCGAGTTTTTTAGACGCATTCTTTGCTTACGAATTAGTTCTATGGAGAAATCAATGGTGCTGATAACATTGAAGGAGGATGCCTGAAATGTTGGAACCGGTTCATATTCCACCGTAAGATGATTTGCGAAGAACGCACTTAACAATTCTGCCTTGTCAAAGTCTTCGAGAACGAAATTCTTAGCTTCATTAAGTAATGGAGGTATTTAAAAATCTCGTTTAGAGCAGGATCGATGGCGGAACAGTTGAGCAGCAGATTTTGAAGAGTTTGGCTCGCTGATTGTGCAAGATTTACTCTGTCTGTCCCGTGCAAGACGAATCATAGAGGCAAATTCAAAAATCTCTGCGATCCTTAGATGTACAGATAACGAACTAGTATATTTATCTTTAAACTGCTTCCTCAATTTCTTTAATGTTGGCAAAAGAAAGTGAGGGACGGTGGATTCCGAAGCGTAGGGCTTGACAATTTTTGTTGGCACAAATTCCAGGATTTTATTTGAAACGACTGACATGAAGTCAGAAAGACTTGCTGTGTCGTTCATGGAGGAGAGATGCTGCCAGTCCAATGAGTCCAAAAAGTTATTAATTAAGCTCATAACTGCGAGATCAAAAGCATGATAGGTACAAACGGTGCTAGCCTTTTTCGATGAGACAATCGTTAAGCAACAGGAAATTAATGTATGGTCAGTTTTGAAGGCCCTGGTTAAAATCAACGAAGAGGTGAGCAATGTCGTTTGTGAAAATCAGGTCTAAATTATGCTTGTCCCTCCTTGAAGAACGGACAATCTGCGACAAATTAGAAAAATTAGTGGTATCAGTGAAAGGCTGAATCTGGGTCGCCAAAGTGTAAAATCCAGTCAATTTCAAGAAAATTTAAATCCTCAGCGATTATTTTAATGTTAAAATTGGACTCCGAAACCAATTTAAAAATCTAGCAAAGTTTTGCATCATCATCGGATGGTGAATTAGGTGGGTTGTTAATAGATCCGAAAATCGCCAATTGCTGGGGCTACAGGAAAATTGACGCGAAGCAGTAATTACCAGAGAAAGGCGTAACACCTAGATCAAACGGGAAGTGCTTAAATGAAGCTTTAATATAGAGAAGACAACCACCACCACGCTTACTAGTGCGGCCTTGACGGTAGAGATCATACTGGTCTATAGCCTTTACTCTATTCCACACTTATAAATAAATAAATAATAAATTGTATATTTAAGGCCCAGAGAGCCCCGTCATTTCAAACTATGTATCACGGTATAAATTAATACGAAGTGGATATTTGCTGCACTATGTAAGCATCCATATGAACAGTATAAATGAGTAGTATTGTAGGCATATCCGATTCAGAACGATTTGCCATTTTTAAAACAATCGTCAACAATCTTTGACATATACGGTGAACTAGAAAAGAAGTAGTAAAAAAACTCCTACGGTTACATTGGAGGCGGAGATTGGCGAGCCGCCAATTTAAAAAAAATTAGGAGAAAAACTGTTTCACTTTAACATTAATAGCTAGATGCAATTGGATAGTATTGTGATGTTTCTCTCAACGTATGCGGGTTCGGAACGCTCCTTATCGTGTGAGAGATAATATAGCAGTCAGAGCTACTGTTCGTAACCACCAGTGGAGGTGAGAGAGGAGGAACTCATTGTGGACACCAGGGTCAAAACGAAGAGGGGACAGTAGAGGTCATGAGATCATCTACGTACTTTACACGCACTTGTCTGTAACATCACATTCTAGCAGTTGCTGCAAGGTCAAATCGACACGCAAAACTAGTTCATGCATTGGACAGGGGAAAAATCCAGTGGAGGCTTATCAATGTACTCCATGTCATAAGCAGGCAAATGTTCGGCGATAGTATAGTGATATCGTGCGGCGATAGTGTAGTGGTATCGTCCAAGCTTACCACAGACTGGCGATCGGGTTGAAATCTCAGCGGTGCCACAAAATTTTCCTCCTCAATATAGGAACCACACTTTTTATTGGCCATAGTCAGAGCATAATTTCTCCAACTAACGTTTGCTTTGTCACCTCGTCCAGGCAGAATTCTTGCATTAGCATTTAGAGTTTTTGCTAACGAACTGTATGAATCACTATCCATCACATCTCAAAAGATATTTGAAGAAGGCGAAATCCTGGAGGAATGGATGTGTGCATTAATCACCCCAACCTAAAATTAAGATTGACGACATGGTTGCAAAAATTATCGTCCTGTCAGTTTAAGTTGCATCGCGTGTAAAATATTGTATGGTATTATCAAAATAAATTTAATAGGATATATGAAAAGAACAAGACATTATGTCTCACATTCCTTTCATACAGGAGGCTCTTGCCTCACGAGTACTCTTTACTCGAAGTAGGAATGGAGAAACGACACAGATAGAGGTTATCCAGTAGGTGGTACATTTTGTTGTCTTCAGGAAGGCCTTTGCTAGCATACTAAAAAGGCTCATTTTACAGAAGCTGTCAAACGTAGGAAATTATGGATTGATGTCAAATAGATCAGGTGTTATTTAATAGAATTAAAGAGGTGAGTTCCAGGAAGAAGTCACGAAAAAGGAGACACGAGCACTTAAACAAGAGCTGTATTAGCCTGACGTTTTGGACACTATCTCGAACCAATCATCAGTGACAGTCGTACAAAAGGTAATACGGGCACAAAAAGGCAGTATTTATAAGGCTTGTTTGCCAGACAGCCATATACCTAATTTATTTGGCAGTTCTCGTGGTCCTTGGTGGGGGTGTGGTTGATGGGATGATTGAACATCGGTCCGTGTTCAAGTCATTTATTGCTGAGATTTCATCGCAGTTGTCGAGCATTGGCGTGACGATTATTCGGCAATTCGACCCACTGTCGTACGGACTTCTGATCACCCGCATCCTCTCCGCGTGGCTGGTAATTATTTTGCCCATACAAAATCGCAACACAGAATATGGAGGTGGAAGATCATTGCACCTGTTAATTGGATGCTTGCCGGTGAATTACGACTCAAGCAGCTCATGGCTCACATGGTTGTCACCTCTGGCGAGAATTTCGGCCTCATCAAACTTGAAGGTTACGCCTGGTCTCTTTGAAGGAGCCACAATCTGGGAGTTAAATGTCATTCTTCCTCACCACTTACCAAGTAAATCTGCCTGCATTCACTTGACTGTAAATTCCTTACATTAATTCTTATTCTTGTTATTTTTATGTAACCAATAAGGATTTCAAGGGCGTAAGCTTATTTTCCTCAAATACACTGAACTGAACCAATGCTGCGTGGTCTCCCGTTGGCGTGCGGAGTAGTCTCCCAGTTTCTCTGACGTAGTTGCTTTGTCCGCAACTGCACCACACCCAATTAACGACTCCCAACATTTCCTGCCTTTCCAGTGGTCTTTCGGCTGCATGACTTGGCGCCTGGGGGTGGCCTCCAGTCTGTATGCGACTTCAACCCCGAGTGGTGTAAGGAGGTGGCTGACGGCTTTCAGTACGTTCTTAGCGTACGTTAGCGCTCACAAAAATTCGGGAAGGTTTGAAGATTGTCGCTCGTCGCAGTTACGTATACAGTGGTTAACGAAGTTGCGTGGGCATCCACTTGCCCTATAAATCTGTCGAATATATTTTAGTTCAGAAGATTTAACTTCTGGTTCACTGCAATGCGTCTCAACCCGCCGATATAGCGTTCTCAAGAAACTGTGTTTGTAGCTAATTTGGTGGATGCTGTTGAAGCTCAGTACGTGCATCGTATTGGTCGCTTTCGTGAAAACTTTAGGTTTTAGATCACCACATTATTTGTGGCAGACAAGGACGTCAAGGAAGGCTAGCTGGTTGTCTTCTTCCTCCTCTGACGTATATCCGGGAAGGTGCCATAGAGATGTTCTTTGAATTCTTACACCTGATCACTTTTGGTAATGACGAAGTTATCATCCACATACCAAGACCAGAGTTTCGGCCTGTGGTATCGGAAGACCAGCGACTCCAACCGTTGTAGGACCACCTCAGCTATGAGTCCTAAATTGGGGAACCCATTAGCATGCCTTTCACCTGTTCATAGACTGTTCCATCAAATGTGAAGTTAGTCTTTTGGCATGTCCGAGGAGATTATCAGTTTCGTTGTATTTATCTTTTAGGGGTAATTCGATGGTCCTGACTGGCAGGTCCTGTGGAATAGAAGTAAAAAGAGACGTGTCAACAAAAGATACCATAACATTATTTGGCGGAAGGCTTACTCCTTTACGTTTCTCCAATAATTGTGTTGACGAACTGATGGTAGCGTCTGAATTAGCGGTCATGAATTCGAGACGCAAAAACAACCACTTTGTCAATTCGTAAGTTGGAGTACCTTTGAGTGATATGATGGACCGAAGAGGAAAAGCCCTTTTGTGCACTTTAGAAGGGCCATAAAATCGGACTGGAGCTGTGTCCTGGGCTCAACCATGCGTCGGTCAACCGTTGCCGGTGTCTCCGTTCCTATAGGGTTGGAGACGACCGTCACCGGTGTTCGTGCACAAACTATGTTCACCTATGTCCATGTTCAAGCCTGACCGGAGGTCTTGCTGGTTTGCGTTCTCCCCAGTTATCCCATGAAATGCGTTGATGTGTGGCATATTTTCGCTCAGGCCTGTGTTATGGCTCGGTATGTGTTTGCTTGCAACCGCGACCAGTCTGAGTTCTTGCCTGTGATTCTGTTGATTGATTCACACTCGTTATGCCTGGTAGGCCGACGGGAGAATCATATAGCGGTTAATGGAAGATGGTACTGTATGCCAGGCTTCAAGCGTTTCTCTGGCAGTTTGGTCGATGCCTCGGCCGAGGTATCGAGCAAACAGACAGAGAACCCATAAATACTGTGAGGCGCCGTAACGAACCCACCTCCGACAATGGAATCTTGTTTGATTTTGAAACTTCAGGATATTAAACTTGTTGTTCCCGTGATCACCTCTCCTTCTGATTTATACCTGGGGACGCGCATTTTCACTATGATAAGCTATATATATATATATATAAATATATTTAAATATATATATATATATGATAGTGTGTGGCTCACCGATCTACTTAAGGAACATTTATGTTCCGTTGTGCCCTGGAACTCAGACTAGAGCCCTCACTGGCGGTCGCATAGCGACGTGTAGCATATGTTGAAAATGTGGAGCTGACAAAGACAAGGGAGACCGGAATGGCCATTTCTGGCTTATTAGCCATCATCAGCCAGTCATACCCAATCCCAAGTGTGGCACATCTGGGATTCGAACCCGCGACCTTTGGTAATTGAGTCGAACGCTCTACCATTGAGTCACGGGCTCGTTGCTTTGTCGGTTGCGATCGGGAATATGATGATAGTGTGTGGTTCACCGATCTGCTTAAGGAACATTTATGTTCCGTTGTGCCCTGGAACTCAGACTAGAGCCCTCACTGGCGGTCGCATAGCGACGTGTAGCATATGTTGATAATGTGGAACCGACAAAGACAAGGGAGACCGGAATGGCCATTTCTGGCTTATTAGCCGTCATCAGCCAGTCATACCCAATCCCAAGTGTGGCACACCAGGGATTCGAACCCACGACCTTTGGTAATTGAGTCGAACGCTCTACCATTGAGCCACGGGCTCGTTGCTTTGTCGGTTGCGATCGGGAATATGATGATAGTGTGGCTCACCGATCTCCTTAAGGAACATTTATGTTCCGTTGTGCCCTGGAGACTCAGACTAGAGCCCTCACTGGCGGTCGCATAGCGACGTGTAGCATATGTTGATAATGTGGAACCGACAAAGACAAGGGAGACCAGAATGGCCATTTCTGGCTTATAAGCTGTCATCAGCCAGTCATACCCAATCCCAAGTGTGGCACACAAGGGATTCGAACCCGCCACCTTTGGTAATTGAGTCGAACGCTCTACCATTGAGCCACGGGCTCGTTGATTTGTAGGTTGCGATCGGGAATATGATGATAGTGTGTGGCTCACCGATCTGCTTAAGGAACATTTATGTTCCGTTGTGCCCTGGAACTCAGACTAGAGCCCTCAATGGCAGTCGCATAGCGACGTGTAGCATATGTTGATAATGTCTTTGTCGGTTCCACATTATAATATATATATATATATATATATATATATATATATATATATATATGTATATCAATAGTTGAGGTAGTATGCATTCCGAGATGATAAATGAAGAAAGAAGGCTCGTCGGAAAATCGAGGTTTACTCGTGAATTTTCATGCTGGTTACACCAACCCGTCGTTAGACGAAATGAGAAGTAAGAGTTGGGATTGTCACGCTGGAGGGTTTAGGGGCAGAGAGGTTACATCGACAGACTGACGCCATGGGTGGTTTGGGGGCCGTGAATCCTGTTACGATAGCTGTCGCATGTAAGGGGAGGGGTGCTAGAGTTATGATAGCAAGTCAAGTGGCGGGAGATGCAGAGTCAGCGAAGTTACACTTGGCTGGGCACAGATAAGCAGATTTTGATTTTAAGGTGGGCGCAAGTCAGTGGACCGTGCACGCAGACCTTCGTAATGCGCATCTAGATCGACGTGTTGGTTGATACTGTTTGTGCCGGAGTGCCAAGCTTCGAGGAATTCGCGTGCCTGTTTGGTGCTAGCCATGGCGACCACTTCCGTTCCCTCCCAATTGAAGCGGTGGTCGCAATCAACGGCGTGCGCAAACACGAGAGACAAGGGATCGCGTCGGCGGATGGCCAGTTTGTGTTCATTTATGCGGGTCCCGAGTCGCCGGCCTGTATGGCCTACATAAGCGCAAGAGCAATTTGCACATGGAATGCGGTAAATAACATTGGTTTGTTGCTTTTTGGGTACGGGATCTTTAACACGTGATAGTGCTGCCCGCAGGGAGGATGCTGGCTTGTGAGCGATGCAGATACCAAATCGGTCTAACTGTCGGGCGATCGTTTCCGAAATGCCCTGCATGTATGGCAATGGAACGAATTTCCTCGGTACTACTTCTCCATTAGAGCTCTGATATTGTGATTGCCTGTGACTTCGGAGACCGTTTTTCACGAAGCTCATCGGATATCCGTTAGATCTGAATAGTTTTTATAAATAGGCAAGCTCTTTTTTTAAGTAGATACTCGCTGTTACAGTACCGGAAGGCGCGGTGAAAAAGAGCTCGAACGCAGCTTCGTTTGTGGGCAGCAGGATGATTGCTCCCATAGTTCAGGATTATTTCGGCATTTGAGTCTTTTCTGTGAACGCTGGTTGTGAGCTGACCATCACTCAATCTTTACACCGTGACGTCGAGAAACGGGACGATTTCGCCTGTTGCTCCTTCGCGGGTGAATTGTATAGCAGGGAAGACACTATTAAGACTTTCATGCAGGCGTTCCACTTCGCAGTTGTTAATGACCACGAAGGTATCATCTACGTAGCGAAGCCACATTTTCGGCCTGAGGTTTTGAATCACAGCTTTTTCTAGCCGTTGTAAGACTAGCTCGGCAAGTAGCCCCGATATCGGTGAACCAATTGGAGTACCCTTGACCTGTTGGTAATGCTTACCGTCGAATTGACAATAATTCTTAAGGCAGAGCCAGAGCATGTCTAAAACGTGCTGCGTTGGAATGTCTATTGGCGTTTCTTCTAGACGTCGAGCTACGCTCTCAATGGCCAGGTTATGTGGTATTGAGGAAAAATGAGCAACAACATCAAACGATAGAATGCATTCATCAGGACTTACATTAAGGCCTTGAATTCTTTGAAGAAAATCATGCGAGTTGCTGATGCTGTACTGTGCACCATTACTAAGGTGCTTTAGGCGTTTGTATAACCTTTTCGCAATGTTATAAGTAGGCGATCCAATGAGTGGCACTATGATCCTCAAGGGTGCGTCCGCTTTGTGAATCTTTGGAAGACCATGGGCACGTGCACGCCGTTTGCGCACGCCGTTTGCGCACGCCGTTGATTGCGACCACCGCTTCAATTGGGAGGGAACTGAAGTGGTCGAAATGGCTAGCAGCAAACAGGCACGCGAATTCCTCGAAGCTTGGCACTCCGGCACAAACAGTATCAACCAACACGTCGATCTGGATGCGCATTACGAAGGTCTGCGTGCACGGTCCACTGACTTGCGCCCACCTTAAAATCAACATCTGCTTATCTGTGCCCAGCCAAGTGCAACCTCGCTGACTCTGCATCTCCCGCCACTTGACTTGCTATCATAACTCTAGCACCCCTCCCCTTACATACGACAGCTATCGTAACAGGATTCACGGCCCGCCAAACCCCCCATGGCGTCAGTCTGTCGATGTAATCTCTCAGCCCCTAAACCCTCCAGTGTGACAATCCCAACTCTTACTTCTAATTTCGTCTGACGACCGGTTGTTGTAACCAGCTTGAAAATTTACGAGTAAACCTCGATTTTCCGACCAGCCTTCTGATATATATATATATATATATATATATATATATATATATGTGTGTGTGTGTGTGTGTGTGTGTGTGTGTGTGTGTGTGTGTTTGTGTATTTCCCTCATTAGCACGCTCTAATCTACCAGCTCAACCCTTCTAAATTCTTAGTAGATGTGATTTGCAGTTTTTCCCTTCATTTCACCCACACAAGGTAATATTCTCTACATTGGCGGCTGGATTCCTCACCATTCGGCTACGGGACTCACTCGTACCATGATGTCTTGAGGCTCACTCTCGAGCCCCAGCAGCAACTGCACAGCGGATAGTAATGGCAGATGAACGTGCCCGGCTAAGACGGGGACCATGTTTATCTGTGATACTTTATGTTCGCAGTTCATTGTCCAAATTCAGTCTCAAGACAAATCCATTTTTTTCGAAAGGGCCAACGACCTAATGCGGTTACTTCTTTGTCCATTGTAATTCATACCCTATAAATGTTTTTGCGCATTAACAACTAATAACATATAATGTTGGTCTATCTTCTTGATGACCTAGAAATTTGAATCTTACCATATTTGACACCAACAAGGAACACATACAAGTTATTGCTGATGAATACAGGGGCTAAATTTACCTAAACGTTAAGTATATTCAAGTAAATTCAATGCAATTTATTAAAATACTAATGCTTTCGACCTTAAGCTGTCCTTTTCGTGTCCAAAAACAACAAGAGAATCAACCTTCACGGCAGTATATACAAGAAATAAAAAGTCATCAGTATCTATGAGCTATGTGCAAACTGCCGTCACTGACACAATCTTCAATATGTATAGTAGATTTTCAGCAAATGAGTACCCAGTTTGCATTTGAATGTTCAACAATTGCTGAAAGGACTGCCAATTCACGGAGTTCATTCCAAGTTCCAATGATCCTCTGCGAGAAGGCGTTCTCTCAGACATCCGAATGAAATTGATGACGCTGCAGACGGTCCGTCCCAGCCAATTCGAAGAAGCTATCAATTTTTTGGGGCGTGCTCACAGCCTTTGATAATCTGTTAGCGTTGATTGAGGACACCGCGTAGTTCAACCAGTCTGAATCCGCATGGTAGATAACCAAGATTCTTGATCGTCTTTTTCACTCTCTCCTGCTATCGTTACAGCTTTCGATAATCCTTCATAAACCAAGGTCGCCAGGCCTGTACGGCATATTCCAAGTGCAACCGAACGAATGCTCCATGGGGTTTTCCAAACAGTTGCTTATCAATCTGCGCGAATTCTCGTCTCAGTGCAGATAACACATGTGGCGTGCATTTAGCTACCTTAAGCCACTGTAAAGAGAGTTAAAGCGATGATATTAATGGATCATCGAGTTCCTTCTGTGCCTCAATATTTGAAAGGAGTTGCCATCTTCGACATCATTTAGAACTCTGGGTTGGATCGACTTCGAGGCATCAATGCACACGCTTTGCGACCTCCCTATGTTAAACGTGCAATACATATAGTTAACTTTCCTGTTATTCCAATTTATGATAATTTATAGATTAGGAGTTTGTGTGGGATGCTGCCGAACACATTCTTGAAATCACTGTTGGTAAAGTCAACCGTAACACCATCCGGTGCGCGATTTAACTGCTCGGCCGAGAGCAGTAAACTGAAAAAGCCCAAGCTGCTCTCTCTGAAGCCATGCTGGAACCCTAAGAGTAATTGGTTATCTTCCATGAACTTCAGTACCACCTGTGAATTATGGTTTCCATTATTTCACAGCAAATGCAAGTTATACTGACGCACCGCTAATTTTTGCCATTAGTTCGTGCCCCACCCTTGTGTATCAGGAATATATATATATATATATATATATATATATATATATATATATATATATATATATATATATATTATACAATAAAACATTACTCATATGAATTCTAAACTGTGGAATGACCTTGAAAACCATGATTACAGCGTGGTCTTGATTTGATATTTCTTCGTGCTAGCGATTTCACAAATTGCTACAACGACTACATTTCTAATGGCCGATGAGCACAAAAAAAGTAAACAGTATACAAGTGGGCTTCGCTATGAGATTGTAAGAGTTCACCAGAAAACAGAAAGAGGCCTAAGTTATCTTGTCAAGGAGTCCAATGATAAAGACAAATTACTGTACTTATATTTTTGTTTTTCTTTAATATTATTTTTAGGCTACGAACAGTCAGACTTCAGTGCATTAAACATGCAAGTCCTAAACTTATTATTTCCAGCACTGAAAGACTGAAGGTATTATCACATCTCGCTCACCCCCACGTCCTACAACCACTGGATTATTATATTGAAAATGAAAATTTATGTGCCGTGTACGACTTTTGCGATGTAGGTCGTACTTTTCTCTAGAAAAATTATGTACTTTTCTTATTTAATAGTGCTCTTTTTTGCATGCTGCACGCCCCGGAATAGTTTTTCTTAAATACTATACTTATGACCTTGAGGCCAAGATACATAGTTATCCTGCTAACACCAGCCCCATATATCCCCGTCAAGCCCCCGGGACAGAAGTCGGATTTGACGGGGCTTGACGGGCTTTTTGCGCAAAAAATCCCCGCATGTCCCTGTCCAACAAAAAACGCACAGGGCGACTCCTCCTATTTCACATTTTTACGCAAGCCAAAATTCACGATATCTTTTCATTCATTACTCACATGTTGCTCTGTTCTACTGCTCCACGCCGAAATGTGGAACTTCGAAACCCTTATGGCCTTCGGGAGATAGCCCAGTGATTATTCCAGCGATTTTTGTTGACGAAAACTCAAAGTGATCACTTTTAATGACCCAACAACCTTACGTCATAAGGTCAGCCCCCTCACGATTGCATATAACAGTGAATGAAATTATAGACATATGATTGTCTATTGAAAAACAAGGTAAGTAAAAGTGTAATAAAAAGTCCAAGGGTGATAGCGTTAAATCAGTATAAAATACCCTCGCAATCTATATTCTGCCGGGTTGGTTCCTGAAAAAACGTTTGGTAAGGTCAGAAGAAGCTAGCGAATGCAATTGTATAGCGATTTATTTTATAGCTAGCATACTAATTAGGTGGCTTATTAGTCTGTAAAATAGATCTGGACGTCGTTTTTTAATACTCAACTAAAAATTAAGAACATTCGAAATGGCATGTATCGACAGGTTAATGGCAGGTGTATTTAAAAAACCAGTATAGTACACAAGAGCTTTATTCGCCTGACGTTTCGGCAAATAAAGCTCTTGTCCAAGTGATCGCATCGACTTCTTCCAATTATTTCCTGGGGCTCTCATTTTCCCTTGTATCGGCAATTGACCGCTTTGTTCGTGCTAACCTGGAACCAGACATTTTATTAAATGCTATCGGGAACTATTGCTTGTTTCATGAATGTGTTAAGTTTAAATTGCCCTTTTGAGCTAATTAGATAAAACGAATAGAGTTGTTCCATCGTCAAGTATTGTCTTATTACTTTGAACTTCGACGTCTGTTTCCCATTTCATTGACAATTTTAACAGTGATGAAGGACAAAAACCACTATTCTTCATCCGGAGTATCACTCAAATCCGCGAACGAATACAAACTAGAACCCTCGAATGCATTTATGCTGAAGACATAAAAAAGAGTGTTAACCATGAACTAGAAATGGCCACCTCACTCTTCTTTCCATTTATCACGTATCGTAATATTTCAAAAGGCCATTTTGAATAACTTTAAGCAAGAAAGTACTGTGTGACCCAACTCAGGGAACAAATAATTGGTCAGCGTGAAAAACGTCATCGTAATACATACCAACTTAACCCTTACTCTATCCATTGTGCTCGTAAGGGCTCGTATTCTTTGCTGGGTTATTAGGATCACGCAAAATTTTGTTGGCGGTAGGTAGAACAAAATTTCGGGTGGAATGGCAAATTTTTACGCGGCGACTATAAGGACGTTTTGGTAGATTCAAACCCATTAGTTTTACTTTGATATTGAAAGATCGTGCAGACCGGGCTTCATTTTTACTCCTATCAAGGATCTGAATAAAAGTGGGTCTGGTCTGCAAGGAATGATATTATGCATGATGCTCAGTGTGGGTTCAGTTCACTGGACCTCCAAATCCGAACATTTGTCGGGATAAAAAGTTATTGTTCGACCCTACTAACCCGGACGAATAATAACCATGTCGAAAAAAATCAAATGGGTTAAAGTTAGGTTTACGCTCTCTTTTTCTTTAGTTAGCCCCATCCATAAAAACTCTATTACTACTGGTCCCATATTACTCGCTGACAATTCTTTTATTTTTTTGAGTTGAGTAACATATTACGCTCTTGCCAACATTTATTCTAGATCGAACTTGCGAAACTAGTAGTATTTACTGATGTTAGTAATTTTTTTATTTTGCAATTAAGATTTAGGCTTTAGTGAAAAAGGACAGGAAGTGTCAGTCCTTTTAACAGAATACAATAAGCCAAACGATATTATGGAATATCAGAAAGTCAGGTAGATAGAAATTGAAAAATATATATGGAACAATTTTCAATAAAACAGGCTCCCTTCTTATATGAATAACGCTCGCGATCAAACCGCTTACACAGCACATCTCGAAAACTTTTAGTGATCTTTTTGCGCCGCAGAAGGTGTGTTAAATCGAAACCGATTTGGCCGCTGTTTGGGCATCGTCCTTTTCTTCGTTCATTGTGCGTGAAGCCACAGAAAAGTGTCATTATATCACTCCTTGTGCTACCAGTTATTATTATTATATAGCTGGATTACAGTTTTAATTCATGCTACAGAATCCTTTTTTTAAAAAAGAAGATAAGTGCTTACGTATTTCTTCCGAATCGGCAATACTGTCATTTAAGTATCAGTAGTGTGCAGGTAGTTTTCAATAACTTTTGAATGAAATACTGTACTCCGAAAAATACGTCCGAGGCAATGTGTTTTTTTCATAGTTTTAAGGTGCAAGAAACAAAATTCCGCAGTTTCCAAAATATTGCAAGATGAATGCGAATAGGATCAATATTCCTGTAAATGTATCCAAATACCAAAGACAGTTGGCTTTCTATTTACTTCATGGACTTAACTCCCGCGTATGACTTCATGGCACTGATAAATAATTATTAAAATATTTGGCCCTTTAGTGCTGGAGAGTACTAACCACAAATCGCCCTTGAAAACGTCGTTTATTTAATATCATTTGACATTGTTTGTCCAGTAGTGACATTGTTAAGGTTTGCTCAGGACAGTAACACAGCATACGTTTGGGCAAAAGAGAATGCTAATAAATGTTAGAGGTGCCTGCTGGATTCATATTAAGATTTTAACCTATCTTTTTATTAGATCGCCACTAAGAAACTACTATTAAAGCGTGAGGTTTAACTTTGCCGTCAGGGACATTTCTTGCTGTACATTGCCATAAATGTTTTTTCGAGAAATGCAGACCGCTTTATGACTGTCTATAAATTTCTTGCAGGGTGGCGACCTTGAGACCCTTATCAGCAACATGAGGAAAACAGGTTCAAAAATCGAAAAGGCACTGGCTAATAAGTGGATCATTCAGTTACTACTGGGCATGGATTATATGCATGAACAAGGTATCCTTCACGGAAGCTTGGACACAAGGTATACATCTAAAATGTTTGTTATTCCTAAAAGAGGTCCCTTATTTATGGAGATCTGGTGTGAGAAGTTTCCACCAACAAAAATCCGTTACTTTTAGTTTCCTATTAATGATCTTGTAGAAGCACTCTTTTTAGCATAATTGTCAGTATTTGATGGTGAGTGGTCAGGTTGACTGATGTTTCTTCTTTGAATTACTTATAAAAATTGCACTTTATGTCTTTAATATTTTCCCTGTTCCTGTGTTATCATCGTTCTGGGATCTTGAATAGTCATAACAAGGAAAAAGGTTAGCCGTAATACAGGCACTTTAGTTGTCACTTCAATGTCACCCGATTGTTGAGTTAAGCATGTTGCATCTTAAATTAGTGAACTCCTAACGAATGCTATTTAGACTGTACGTGCATCATCAGGTTGTTTTAAATGATGAAAATACTTATCATTTCAATATGTTCATTCTTTATTTAGATGCATCCTGATAACAAATAAGACAGTTAAAATCGGAACTTTTGAAGGCGCATCACAACTTGTTTCCTTTGAAGACCATCTTCCAGATCCTCCTTATTATTCCAGCCCAGAGGTTCTGCAACAACAGAAGTACACAGAAAAATCGGATATTTGGTAAATAGCAATGTTTATACACATCAATTTTATGATGTCACTTTATCGGATAATTTTTTTGTACACCAATGCATACTTTGAGACCTTATAGGAGGCTGTGGGAAGAAGTTTTCGTAAACGAATGAGTTCAGAACGATCTGATCGCTTAACTTTGATCAGATGAAATCTGCATTAGTACGGTGTAATGCAAACTTCAGGCGTAGGTGATCTCATAGTCTAAACGTAAATCAACCATTTATAATTCTTTCCAGCTCCTGTACTATCGTAGGTCGGCCTGAAATGCCACTGCAGGAGAGAAACTTAAGTCTCTTCCTTGCCTTAAGTGCTATCCAACGTTGAAAGATATTTTCATTTACAGAATTTCCCTTACGCATATGACTTAGCTACCTATGATGCAATCTGTTCCCCATTTAAGTGTCTCTTAAAGTGATAGAGAGAGAGAGAAATGCGCTATATTTTGAAAGCATAATTTCAAAATTTGCAGCAAAAAGACCTCAATTTACCGTGGATAAAACTGTGTACGCAAAAGAAATAACGGTGAAAGAAAACAGATGCTACATAGTGACCGAAAGCTGAAAAAGTCGATATCTTGAAAGGTCGTCCGTGAATGAGTTGCGAAAATATGGGCCAGAGTTTTTTCCTTCAAAACGGTGTTGGCGTCGTGTGAAAATGGCCCCATTTTGTAGTTAGAAGAATCAAAGAGTAGTAAAGTGCCGTGTCTAATGAGCAAAATGGGTTCACGCATGTACATATAGGAAAATTTGTATATGAACGGAAGAGAACGAAATGGCGGCTCAATTTCAGAAAGCCGTCAAATAGGCGGCTTAACTGTAGCAAAATTCTCAGCCCTAACTATCTGAGAGTGATCTCTTCAACGTTTTGCTTTTACTTCTGAGCCATTAACCTGGCCATTTGGTATTAGTGGGAATTGCTCCCTATTTTCTATTTCTTCTTCAAATTATTTAAAAGAGTGCCCACAATTGATCTTTGTGGCCAGTCTATGAAGTTTATTTATAACTCTTCTTACCTATTTACCATCCCAATAACCGGTTCGTATTATTTTTATGCTGGCATTAACAGGTCCCTGGGCATAATCATGTATGAGTTGTGTACAACGAACAGGGCTTTTGATGGGCCAAATGTTATTGTCCTCATGTGGAATATTCTAGAGGGTCCGTCACCACTTCTTTCAGATGACTGGCCAGAGCACCTCCAACAGCTCTTTGACAAGTGAGTGTCCATCAATTCGTTCTTTACTGAAGTTTTGATAACCGACCACTTTTTCACACTACTAAGCATTGCAGCTTACATTAAGAACGCTGATATAAAAATACGCTTTTAAATTTACTAGTAGGCTGGTAGATTGCAGTTCTACCGATATAGCGCGTTTTCTAAATAGGAAGAAAAGTATTAAACCTCTGCGGGGGGTATCGTTAGGTGCATATTTGATGTCTGCTTTCCACCACTTCATAGATATCACGGGGGGCTTAAAAATACCATAGTGCTCTGATTAATAAGAACTCATTGCAACCTGATTGTTGTTGTGTAAAAGGGTAAATATCAAGAGTTGGGTCAATTTACAGTATTCCAAGCCCTAAACTGTAAAAAATCGCGATAAATTAAAAAAACCGTCAGATTTATTATTTTATGCAGAATATTTGCGAAATTTGCGCTGCATTTTCCTCTGTCTTGTCTTTTTCATCAATTACTCAACACAAGGTTGAGCAGATTTTTGCGCTCCTGTGAATATGCTTGGACAGCAATATGGTCATGAAGGAAATATATTTTGTTCAAACATAACCTTTTCCAGGTAAATTTTAGGGAAAAATCACCCTCAGCTTAGAAAGTCTTACAATGTCCAACCAGCTACCACTATTATAAGAAATCACGGAGCCCTCAATCTTAAATTTTTCAGGCCATAATTGGAATACAAGTCATGAGGCCCGTGGCATTCGAACCATAAATTTGTTTGTAAATATACAAATATATATACAGTGATATAAATGTAAAGGCCTAATTAGAATTTATCGAAAGCTAACGTATGCTCGCTAAATTGTCTTTTGAAATATACAAATATTATTTAAAGAATCGTCAGTATAAATAATATTTTTGTTTTATCTGACCAACAAAGAATCTTCACCAAGAACCCGTATGACCGACCGTCAGCATCCCAACTGTTGCATGTTCCATTCATCAAAGGACAGACTGAGGTAGGGCTTATTTGTTTTTTTCCATATTCCTCGTGAATAGTCGAGTTATTAGCAGGCTATAAGATATTTTATTATGACGAAGGCAAAGAAATACGCTTTGGCTTTTGTTCAGCTGTTAAGCAGTTGGCAACCCGGTCAGCTGAACATATGCTGAAGCGGCTGTTAAGGCCGGAAAATAAGGTACCCAAGAGTTCAATTACGAAGCACCTGGTGGACACTGGCCATAGGGTGGACTCAATGACTGCATTTAAGGTTTTACTTCGTGCGACGACTGGACGTCTTTTGCGCTTTGCAGAGGCCGCTGCAGTACGGAGAAGAAAACCATAACTCTGGAAGCAGCTGGATTATATGATCAAGCTTGCATTGCCGTGGTAATGATCGATAATGGACGTAACTCCATACTCCCTGCCGTCTTCCCACTCCCCTCCCACGTGAGTAACTACTGTCCGGCACGTTGCAGTTTCAACCACGCTTGTCATGTTCTCACTGAACTGGCTTGCTTATATAAATCCCCCCCTTCCCCTTGCCATACGCACCCAAATATCAGACCAATATTTCACTGCGTTGTCTACCAATAACGTTGCACCCTTCTAGGTCGACGTTTAATTGGACAGTTTACTTCGTCTTTTTAATAGACAATGACCGTAAGCAGTTAAATGAGAGGTCATGAAATTGCATGAGATCAATAAATTTTGCGTATTTCTTCGCCTTTGCCTTATTCAAATTTATTCCGGGAAAACTTTGCTTCACTTATACGATATTTTTAGAGGTATCCTCCTTTTAGACAGGGTAACTTACTTGCACAGAGTATAGTTGTGAATATACTTCATAATCGTGCGAATAAATTTAGCCGGATATGGCACTGAAGATTTGTTTCCCAGTTATGACATTTGAAAATGGAAAGTTGTTTTCAAGACTTGAAATATGAGAAAATTAAAAGCACCTTTTTCAGGAAGAACCCTCATCATTCATGTTTTGAATTGCGTCAGTATATTACTTTGAATTCTAGCAATTGGCTTGGGAAGGTACTCATTAATTTCGCTTGAAAAAGCTATGATTACGCTTGATTTCCGTCCCAAACTCGATGAATTTTGGCTTTACTGTTTGATTATTTTATGAGTTTACCCTGGAAAGCGCCGAACTTGCAAGTTTAGTTTAGCGCTGGACATAATTTTGTAATGACAACCACGTCGCAGTAGGCTGTCTGGATAACCGTTCCCAAGGTTTGGTTCGAAATCACCCAAATAAACCAATAAATTATGCACAAAAACACTGGATAAATCAGCTGCGAAGTAAAAAGAGGAGATCCACATAGAACGTAACCGACCGAAGATGCGAGCGGGTTGAATTAGAGGAATGTTGTAGATTAACCGGTCTATTCTTGTTCACAAGCACTTAAAACCCCACAGGTTATATACGTCAGTCCAAAGAAAAGAAAATAATACTTCACGGGGACGCTGATTGAGGTTGACTTGTTATGCAATGGTGTATTTCCGTTTACGGAAGTATTTTTCCATATTAAAACAAAACGCTTTTTGTGGCACCACAGGACCTAGTCAAAAACTGCTTGCGCAAAAAACTGACAATAACATGTAAAAGTCTTGGCTTCTATCCTCTTCGAAAGTCGTCCCGTATTACCGGTGGGACGGTAGTATTCATTGGTGGTGGTGGTGATGATGATGATGATGATGATGATGATGATGATGATGGTGATGATGATGATGATGATGATGATGATGATGATGATGATGATGATGATGATGATGATGATGATGATGATGATGATGATGATGATGATGATGATGATGATGATGATGATGATGATGATGATGATGATGATGATGATGATGATGATGATGATGATGATGATGATGATGATGATGATGATGATGATGATGATGATGATGATGATGATGATGATGGTTTGACTACAGTCTGTGAAAATGAATCCTTCCCTTTTATTACAGAACTTTTAATTTTAGGTTATCCTTCATTTATTATGCCTGTAGTGTTCTACATAGTCAAGTTCAATTATAAGCATCCCTTACAGCCCATTCGTCTTTTTTTCCTGTGAAATGGCCCAGTCGAGGGAGTGCCTTTTGACTGCCTTCTGTCTTCAATAGATTCTGCTTACTCGTCTCGAGTCCATGGTGCAAAATCCGAAAGCAGTTGCTGAGGCAATTTCTCGGTAAGTCTTTTACCTTCCCCTCTCCTTAGCTTGCTCTTAAAAGCGAAATGAAGCAGACGGAAGCCGCACTGATGAAGCAACCGGCTGCAACCGAACAGGCAACGGATCTGGGCATCTCAACAGATGAAAGGTGTGTGGTCTTGTTACAAAAAGTGGACCTGTGATTGAAGGTGTTTATTTTGATTAGGTTAAAATTTCGTCCATTTCTTCTTCCTAGGCAACTCGCGGATAGTGTGGAGAAGATGGAAATTACCGAAGTAGAAAAAGAGCAGGTACGTTGCCTGACCGGAGGTGTGAGTAGCAATTAGGATGCTGCTGGGAATGAGAAACAGAAGACGATGATGGAAGATGATTCAAAGACCGGTTCGGACAGTGGCTGGGGCCTGCAGATGGGGAAAGAGAGTGCGGTCGATGCCTAGGCGCATTTTTCTTACTATAAACAATCCGGTGGCCTTAAAGCTGCCCCGGCGTGGTAAAAGCAGTAACTTGCGAATCCATCGCACAGAGACCGGCGAACCACTGCCAGGAGCACCAACATACACTCGCCGCACACAACTCAACTGTCCGCACTGCCCACTCACATTCACACACCACATGGGCCTATAAGGTCACATGCGTCTCCATGAAAACCTGCGGAAGAACACCGCCGGCTATACCACAACACTACATCTCTACTCATCAGCCTCTGCAACTCACATGATCACACGCAACGCCACAAAAAAACATGCTCTCAGTCTGCATAGCTGACTAAGAGAGAAGCATGATCATCGGCTCATTCTCCACAAAAAAACATGCTCTCAGTCTTCATAGCCGATTGAGAGGTAAGTATGATCCTCGACTCCTCCTATATGTAGCTCCTTTGCCGCATGTGTGATCTGAGCTTTAGAAGATCACAGGGCGATATGCGCCGCGGGTCGGAAGGTTGCCAACTGAAAATTACACTCAGACTTCGCAGTTAGTCCAATGCGTGTTGTGTGGAATGGCTGACTGGTGGTCTGAGAGTAAGGCTGTAGTGGCTCCTTCTGAACGTAACCTCTGGCTATCTCACGCATACGAGATGTGAGCCTTTCAACACCCTTTTGTGTGAAATCCTGGTGCTTGTGTTTGGGGGGCCAGGTCGTGTATGTAGTACGCATAGACGAGGTCCCCAGCAGCTGCGCCCACTTCTGCATCAGACAACTAACCGGCTAAAACGATGGTCTGCTTCTGGAAGTGGGGGATAGAGTGAGGTTTACACACTGCGCATTTTCCTCACTATAAACAATCTAGCGCGCTTGAAACTATCACGGTGAGCTAAAAACCGTGGCCTAGAATTTCGTCAACTGGGGAGATAACTCGGATCGCGCGGTCAGCCCAGTGTGCGTTTGTGCAGAATGGCCGACTGTTTGACTAGGAGTCAAACTTCAATGGCTCCTTTTTAATTTGCTTTTCATGACACTGCAGTCTGTGGGTTGCGAGCCAGGTATGGTGGTAAGCTTAGGGGCGGTTTCGGTCCCTCCAGACACCTGCGCCCTCTCCCGCCTCCGGTCTTCTTGGCTTGATCATGACACCAGGTCCAACCGAGGGAGGAGGAAAGAGTGTGGTAGATACAGCGAAAATCTACTACCTCTATAATCTACTTCACGCACAATTCACGGTTTATGCGACAACTTGCTGGGGAACACATGGTGGAACTCGTCGAAACCGACCGTCAAACTGTCATGCTCTTCATTCCTTCCTGCAAGATAAAAAAATATTTTGCTGCTCGATCGTTTAGCCTCAATCAATAGACTATTTTTGATGGGTTTGTGTATTACCCGGTTGTTTATTTTTTTTCTCTTAGAAAGTACTCCTAACAAGTAGTCATTCAAATTCATGGGCTTTTCAGTCATTTCAGTGATTTTCTGAATTCTTTTAGAACTCATTTGACTCACTTCTGAAAAACTCGGTGGCTTCTATGGGATTCTAATCCACGCCAGCAATGGGAGGGCTTTAGTACGGCCAACGCTCTAGCGAAATGAGCTACGAGGCCCCCACCGGAGGCCGTGAGTTTTATCACACGTAGGTCATGTTACCCGCCCAGCCTACTGCAACGTATGGAAGCCACCAATTCTGATACAGTAAGCTGACTGCCCAATCAGGATTTCCTAAGCAATCAATCTAGAATCCACCAGATGACTACCAGGCACAATTAATGAGTAGAGGTTTTTGGCAGATTTTAATAATTCCTTTGACCCACTTGTGAAAAACTCGGCGGCCTCGGTGGGCATCGAACCCACGCCAGCACGGGGAAGGCTTTAATACAGCCAACGCTCTATCCAAATGACCTACGAGCTTACTGTATCCGAATTGGTGGATTCTATGCACTGCAGTAGGCTGGGCGAGTAACATGATCTACGTGCGATAAAACTCACGGCTCCCGGTGGGCACCTCGTAGCTCCGTTGGCTAGAGCGTTCCCCTTGCTGGCCTGGGTTCGAATCCCACCGATGCTACCGATTTTTTCAAAAGTGGGTCCAATTAATTATTCAAATCTGCCAAAATCCTCTTTTGTAACGATTTATTGCAGTGAATTGTCTCCATTGCCAGTGTATCCTACGTCATTCTCTTGATTCTGATAATAATTTTCAATTGTTGGGTTTATTCAATAATCTCAAGAAGTTCCTTATGCATCGAAAATAGAACAGTAAATAGCAGACTTCAGAGGTTGGTGGAAGTCAAGCTGTCTTTTCACGGAGTTAAATGCCTAACAGATTTAGGGTGATTTAGCTGCCATTTAGTCGGCCTCCTGCTTTTGACTCTCAAGGTTGATTCCGCTGTCGAATTCTACCTCTTCCCCAGCCTTCGGAGACCAGAAGCCAAATTCTTCGAAAAAATTAGGCGGCTTGCCGAACCTGCTCCGGAACCAACTTTCAGGCAGTTGGAGTATGCACTGGTCAAGAACTACGGTCACGGTTCGGCATTTGATGAAGATATATTTGAGGAGAACTGTCTGACCTCCGAGGAAGAGGGTTTGTTCATCTGCCCTTTGCGTTGCTTATCCAAGTGCACCTGGCTTAGAAAGCAAGGTCAACGCTTCTCAGCAATCGCTTAAGCAGACTTATTAACATCTGATACATAGGTACGACTGCAACCTTTTGCCTTTCTGCTCTAGCAGATACCCGAAGGTACCGACGGACAGGGCTTTATTAGTCTAAGTGTAAAAAAACGCGAATTAACACCTACTCCTGATAAACAGAACAAGAAATCGGCATCGAGCCCATGGCTCGGTGGGTCGGAGCGTTGGACTTCTAGTCAACAGGTCGCGGGTTCCAGCTTCAGGTACCACAACACCTGTGGTTGTAAATTACTGGCTGATGACGGCTAATAAGCCAGAAATAATCATTCTGGTCTCCTTTGTCTTTGTCACTTATGTCATTCCGTCAAGGACTTCGGTAGGATGGGGAGGTGACAATCCCCGTAGTCGAATATTGTTAATTCGCAAATGTGTTCGCATTTCTTTATGCCAGAGATGACAGTCCAACTTCTTCTGAGAGGATGGAAACCAAGATAGCAAAAAGGATGCTAAAAGAGGTGGAGGGCTAATATGGTCTAGTTATTATTTTCTCTCCGCCATGCGACCGTTTGCGAGGGCTCTAGGTCGGGACTCCCAGGCAAAACGGAAAGCTCGCATACCGTCCCACAACCAAGACGGATTGGCGAAGGGCACTGCCCTGTGATCTTGACTTTGTGCAATTGCAGCTGATGGAGAGTGCGTCCATGGTAAAAAAAACGCAAGGCATTCAGCCAAATGACCAGTTATATCTGCCTTAAACTCTGAGGTTTTCGGACTGGGGCTGTGGTAGGGTTATTCGGCGATGATAGAAAGGACACAAACAGCCGTTCCTGTCGTCTTTCCCCCGCCGCTACTAGTCCTAGCTCAGGAACTGGTAATCCACTTTTGTAAATAAAAAACGGTTTTGGCGCGAAATTTTGATGTGCTCCTCCCCTACCCCATCCTACAATACCGGTGGCATTCCACTAAATTTCAGGAAAACTACTTATTACCGTACCCTGAACTTAACACGAACCCTAACTGTAACCTTTATCCTAACTGTATCCCTACTCGAACGAGTATCCCTAAACTTAACCCTGGTAGTAACCTTAACACTAACCCTAAACTGGAATTTGGCGTTCCGCTTCCTCTGCCATATCGGGGGGGGGGGGGACACAGAAACCATACTTGGCAAGTTTTTATTAAGGGGGTACTTGACGTGGCAGCTTAACTCATAGCCAGTATTCCCCTTAAGTCTGGTCGGTCTGTACAGAATGATTGGGGTGTAGGTTTGAGCCAGATGGCCGCCGGACGAGGGCACACGTCAGGTGTCGCGAGGGCAGGCCTTAGACGAGCGTAGGTCCGCGTTGGTCTTGAAGTTTATTGGCGGGTTTGGATAGCTGTGAGGGCCCTGAACTAGACTATCGTTGGTTCTTGCGTACAAGTACGCGCCAGAGGTGCAGTGTTACGGAAGGCGTTCAGTGTAGGATCCCAACAGACTTGCCATATATGAGGATCAAAATTAGCCGAAAAAGTGAATTACTCGTCCGTCAGGTTTGAACTTATTTTGTAGATACCTGATAGAAGACCGAGCAGACCAATTCCTTTGCTTTTTGTGCTTAAAACTAGCCTTCATCTTTGCTCCGAGCATCCCGGCGAAGGGACCCTGGTAAAGGTGGCGTAGCAACCAGCTCGTTTGTGGCACACATCAACAATTGTTTAAGCCTTGTCGGCCACTGCGTCGGAAGATGGCGGATGGGGAAAGAGGGAATGAGGTAGATACTGTGCGAATCTGCTTCACTATTAAAAAAACACAGGAAAGCCACCGCTGTTAAGCCCAACTCGTAGGACAGTGACGGGCCTTGTCCTTCGCAAGTGTCGTTCCGGCTGATAAGTTGGAAAATGAACATTGTAGTGTCCATCTCTTCTCTCTGTAAAACTTCCCAAAAAGTATTTAACTTCGAAATAGTATTATATGAGGTATCAAAAGCGGTCTATATTGTTGTTGTTGCGGTATTGTTATTCTTATTATTAGAAGTAGTATTAGTGTAGTAGTAGTAGTAGTAGTAGTAGTAGTAGTAGTAGTAGTAGTAGTAGTAGAAGGAGTAGTAGTAGTATAATTATTATTAGTAGTATTAGTGTTGTGGTGGTGGTAGTAGTAGTAGTAGTAGTAGTAGTAGTAGTAGTAGTAGTAGTAGTAGTAGTAGTGGTAGTAGTATTAGTAGTAGTATTAGTAGTAGTAGTAGTAGTAGTAGTAGTAGTAGTAGTAGTAGTAGTAGCGGTGGTGGTGGTGGTGGTGGTTGTGGTGGTGGTGGTGGTGGTGGTGGTACTTGTAAGATTGGTAAAAGCGAAGTATTATTAGTATAAATATTGTCTTCAAACACACAACCTCATCATCTGATTTCCACTATTTGGTTGATTTCCTTTCGAAAACTTGTCATTTTTATTTTAGAAAATATTTCTGATGAAGAGGATATAATGGAGTCAGAAAAAACATCGCCCCCACATTCGACAGGGCGAGCATCCTCGGCTGAACGTAGGGCAGCGAAGAAGGAGGCCATAAAGGCTTTCCTAACTAGAGGAAGTTCTGAAAAGAGATCACCGTTAGAATTCAATGCTGATGCAAGTTCCACAGGCAGGATAGAGGAAGCGGACGTTCAGTATGGTGTCTATGAAGCAAAGTTTGGGCAGCTTACCTTTCAAAATGGTACGTCACTATCCAATGCTTGGCGTAAATCCGTTCGGCCAATAAAGTTAGGCGGAAATTCTAAAAATTGGACGTTTTAATGAGCTTCCTTTTGCTATATGAACTCCACCCCCTTAGAAAGGTTGTTGTATTTTTCGCCTTCATTGCAAACTTTTAGGAAAACTATAGGATATCTTATTAATGGCATAGAAATGTATGGTTTTCCTTAACCAGAAGGCATACAACTTGTAGACTTGAAACCCTTAACGTTAACGTTACGACGGGTCGGGCTCAAGAATATCCGGGAATCAGAAAGCTTGTATAAAACCTAAATATTCCCTTCCTTTGAGTACAAAGTATGAAGAAGAGGCATTTTTAGAAACTGACCACAAGAACGAATACTTTCCTAGAGTTTTCAGTAAAATATACTAAGCTTTATAAGGGCAGTAAAAATCAATATAACAAATGAATACTACTTTCGTAGTCATTTTATCAACTACGGTTTTTGCAGGCAAACGAAAAGTAATGCATTCAAAAGCCGGCATCCTGCCGTGTTTGCAATATCTCTGCCTTAGGCCGTACAGTAGTTGCTCTTACAGCTCCACTTAAGTAATCCTTCTTCATCGTAAACGCATTTCAGAATTTTGGCTAACTTTGCATGAGGTCATTCACTCTTCGTAGCTGCGTCATTTGATAACACCTCCGTGATAGGCGTTGCAAAAATAATGATGATGTCCAGATCAAAATATAATATATCCCACTCGCGCCGCATTCCGACTCACCGCGCCGGCTCTATTCTTCCTCACGATTATCTGATTTCACAGTCTTACCCAGAGAAGACTACTGTTCTGGGTACAAGAACAATCGGTGGCTTTAACAAGTTCCTTCCACGAATACTTTTGTCGAAGAATCAGGAGCGAATTCAATTTTACCAAGCCCGCTTGTCCTTAAATTGTGCGCACAAATCCTGCAGTACACTGGTTCATCGTTGATAGGCAGTTCTAACTCTCGAGCTCCAAAACTAACTTGCGGATGACCAGAATCCGTTTCCTTTTCGTCCATATTACTCACTCTATAGGCCGATCTTCAGTCACCTGACTGACCATGTAAGTTCTTCCCAGTACACTCCGTTGACCGAATATCTTATCTTCAGCCAGTCATACCCAACCTCAGGTGGTGCGTCACACCGGGATCGAACCCGCGACCCGTTGCTCAGAAATCCAGCCCTCTAACCATTGAGCTATATGTTGTCACAATTCCAAACTTTGTACTGCAATTCACCTGCTCAAACTATGCCTTGAAAGTGGGTAAATCCACTAGCTTCCTTTTATCTCATTGACTGCGCCATACGACTAAAAATAGTCTGGTCAATGAATATTGCCGGAAAAGACTAGGGAGACTGGAATGGCCATTCCTAGCTTCTTAACCTTCGTCAGCCAGTCATACCCAACCCAGTTGGTGCACCACCCGAGGATCCAACCCGCGACCCGTTTATCAGAAGTCCAACGCTCACAAGAGTGACCAGACTTGCATTCGTTGATGAACTCTCAGCGATCACCAATGGTCGTCTCTCGTGCCTATTCTACTCCTAGCCGCTGTGCGGCTGCCGGAGGGGCTCGAGAGTGAGACACAAGACAGAACGGAACGAGTGAGATCCGTTAGCCATCGGTGAGCTTTCATCAGCGAATGCAAGTCTGGTCAATCTTGAGAGCGGCTGAATGGTAAGCCGCGCCCGGGGCCCGTTTGCCTGAAGTCTGGAACTACGCACTCAGATAAGTTTTGCTAAAAGAGCCTCATGTCATACTGCATAAGTATGAATTCCGTAAACACTGATACCTTTGTGACCTCAACCTCTGTCTTATTGGAACGAAGGCTTCTATTTTGATTACCACTGTGATTTTCGGAGCATTTAGTGTGGACTAGCGATACTGGTAGTGTCATTTATTGTAATAATAGTAGAGGAGTGATTGACGGAATGTCATATTCTCACTTTCAGTTGTGAAAAGTAGCTAATGTACGCTCTGGTAGCCTTCTGTCACCGGTATTTCGGGGTTTTACTTCCATTTATTCTCAACTTTGGTGTTATTGATGCCTGTTCATGCTTTTGAAAAGCACTATAATTAAATATTACCTTAATTTTTTATAATTATATTAGAAATTATATATTATAAAATATATTATATGCATGTATTTTATATTATTATATAAGGGATTGATGAAATTCTTTGGAAAATATCAACTTGAATTCGTAAATTTTTGAGACTCGTTCCCCAGCTCATCTTCAGACTGCGGACTGTGTACAATAACAATTAACTAATTAATTGAATCTAACAAAGGCCTCTACAGTTGGCCGGTGTCTGCGACAAGAAGCGTTAGTTGCATTTAGTCATTCTTTCGTGATTGGCCGCGCGCGTTTGAACTTTTTCTTCAGGGTTTTGTATGTGGCATAAAAATCGATATACCGATCGATGCATACCTACTCTGAGTGCACTGCTTTCAGGAATTCACGGCCTTCTCTGATTGGGCCGATGTCAGCAATCAAAGCTTTCTATAACGTAAATTTATGCCCTGATCCCAGTGTGTGCATCGCCACCTGGGCTAGATGGTTTCATCTTCTGACCGCTGACGTTCGTGTATACGGGCTGAGACAGATTTCCAAGGATTCCATTTTGCTGCCTGCGCAGATTTTTAAAAAAAACTATAAATACATATAATAAGGATGTTCGTGCACAAGTAGAAACTTGGAGTCGGGAGTATCTTTCCAAACGCGTATCAGTGGCAAAAAGTCGCTGGGGGGGGACCTTTTTTAACGTGTTCACGGTATCAGTTCACTGACAATCTGTTGGCGTGCTCACCTGCCGATGAACAATTTTATCCTCTGATAATGAATTTCTCTGTGTGTGCGCACCATCTCCCGCCTCCGGTCTTCTTGACTCTGTCATGACACCGGGTTCAGGTGGGGGAGGAGGAGAGAGCGCGGTGGCTGCAGCGCAAGGCTACTATCACTTAAAACTAGTCCACGAACAAGTCACCATCATGCACCACCTGGTATGGAGCATATGGTGGACCTCGTCGGACTAAGACGGTCGAACTGTCGTTTGTGTGTGGGGGCGTGTAGGGGGTACTAGTTAGTGATAGCACCTCACAGATAGAATTTGGTTGCTCCCTTTTCCGGTACATGTGGTGAATGCTCCTGTGGCCACCTCTAACTGGTACCCAACTCTCACCTGTGGCTCCTCGAAGTTTGGTTCTTCTCAGCCGCCGCCCCCTGGGCAACCGTGACAACCGGTGGGTTGACCAGGTGAGAGTCTCCGGTGCTGTGTGTGCCTCCACACCCGGTATGTCACACTCCTGAACTTCCCACCTTCCCCCTCTCAAAAGTCCTACGGTGGGGGGCGACAGCAACCCCGTAGGCGGCCCAGGCTAACTCGGGTCGTTAACCCACTAAAACAAAACCTCGACCCATAGTGGAGTTCGGCAGCAGTCTGGATTGTCCCAGTCGTATTATTTAGGGACTGCATGGCTTGCCTCCTCGCGGAGGAAGGGACTAGAAAAGGTGCCCAAAACAAATGCGGGGCCTCACGTCTTCTGCAGCCGGCCACGGCTCGCAGATCGCAAAATACGCAGTCGTAAAACTCAAACAAACAACGACACCCGCCGTCCCAAGCCCCACGCCATACTCTCTGGGCTGCTCGGGTGAGTCCGCTCACACTAGCAGCTTGGATTATCCGTTTCCTTTGAGACAATTTGAGGAGCAACCGGTCAGAACGGAGGACGGCCGTAGTCACTCGGGAACCGGCCCGCTAAAAGGTGGATATTGCTGCTCCCAGCGAAACCCGATTCTTTGAAGAGGGTCGGCTGGAGGAGGTGGGTGCCGGCAACACCTTCTTCTGAAGCGGCCGGTCAAAGGCAGAGCGATGCGACGCTGGTGTCACCTTGGTCATCCGGAATGACATCGTGTGACGACTGCTCTGTCTGCTGCAGTGTATTAATGATCGCCTGATGAGTCTATGCCTGCCTCTTCGGGGAGACAAGTTCGCCACCATCATCAGCGCCTACGCTCCCCCAATGATGAGCTCTGATGCGGTGAAGGACACATTCTACGAGGATCTGCACACCCTCCTGGTGACTGTGCCGAAGGGGAACAAATTGATTGTCCGTGGTGACTTCAACGCCCGCGTCGGTACAGCCCATGCTGCCAGGCCGGGAGTGCTTGGTCACCACGGTCTCGGTAGTTGTAACGATAACGGCCTCCTTCTTCTGTGAACGTGTGTGGAACACAGTCTCCTGCTAAAAAACACCTTCTTCTGGCTTCCGATGCGGGAGAAGGCCACGTGGATGCACACTCGGTTGCGGCGCTGGCAGCTGCTGGACTATGTTCTCGTCCGGAGGCGAGATCGACAGGACGTGCTGGTAACCAAGGCAATCAGCGATGCCGATGGTTAGACAGATCACCGCCTCGTCATCTCCCAGATGAGACTCCGACTGCAACCCCAACGAAGGCCTCAAGGTGAGCGACTGCAAGGTAAGTTAAATACTCTTTTGTTTAATTTGCCTGTTCTCTCTGCTGCGCCCACTTCCGCAGCAGACCGGCTCGGACGGTGTTCTGATTGTGGAGGGTGGAGGATAGAGCGAGATCAATGGCTCATCGCATTTTCCTCACAATAAACAGTCTAACGCGCTTGAAACTATCACGGTGAACTAAAATCCGTGGCTTGGAAGGTTGCCACCTAACGGGATAACTCGGACCGCATGGTCAGCCCAGTGTGTTTTGTGTGGAGTGGCTGACTAACGGGCAGAGAGTTAGGCTGCACTGGCTCCTTCTTAATTTGGCCTTTATGGCACTCCCACTCCGTGGGATCCAAGCCCATTGTGGTGGTACGCCCAGCGGTGGTTCCGGCCGAGCCAGCCACATGCGCTTTCTCCCGCATCCGGTCATTTTGACTCTGTCATGACACCGCGATCAGGTGGTGGAGGATGAGAGAGTGCGTTAGCTGCAGCGTAAGGCTACTATCATTTAAAACTAATCCACGCGCAAGTCACCGTCCCTGCACCACCATGGTGTCGAACATGCGGTGCACATCGTCGGACTACGATGGCCGAACTTTCCTGTCTGGCAAGTGCCTCTAAATGGGCCGCGCGGTAGATGCGCTGTACCAATACCAGAGCCAAATAAAGGTATGGCATGCGTTATTTGGGATGCGGTCCCATAACATATGCCGATAATGGGGGTTGAGCGTGCCCAACATGGACACGCGTGTGTGCGAGCTCATGCCCCACCCACCTCTCCCACTCCGTCGGAGATGTTTCATCTGCACCCGACCCGGCCTCCGGTCTTCTTGAATGTGTCTTAACACCGGGTACAGGCGGTTTAAGGGAAGAGCGAGTGCGTTAGACGCAGTGCAAATCTACTAGCACTTAAAACTAATCTGCGCACAAGTCACCATCCCGGCACCACCATGCTTTGGAGCATACGGTGGACATCGTCGGATTACGACGGTCGAACTGACGTGTGTCTGGCTGCCACCAATAGGCTAATGCCCTTTAACTGTTTGTTTTTTTATAAAGTCACCGACGCAGTCATTCCGTCCAGCGAGATGATGACTTCCTGCATGGAAAAGCGCCTGTCAGAAATAGAAAGTTGGAGCAAGCGGAAACAGAACACTGAGAGCAGTGACTGGGAATCGGACAAGGAAGAGGCCGAAGACGAGGAAGAGGAGGGTGATGAAAACAAGTCTGCCAGCACCGTAGGCGGTCACAAGAGACTTGCTCACGGACTCTCGGCAACCGAGAAGGAGCTTGTCTCTCTGAAACTCGCCCTGATGAGGTTACAAGACGCATCCCTAGTCGGTGAGTCGGAAGCTTTTGAGCAAAAAAAATCCTGTGGACCGTACATTCATGGTAAAACAAGACAGAATATGGTAGCTCGCTCCGACGATCAGCGCCGCCATCGCTAACTCATGTTGCCTTCGCCTGGTAAGCCTTGTGTACTCTTTTGTGTGACAAATTCCGCCCACGCGCGTGACTCGACCTCTGGCTTGTGACAACGTGACGCCGATCGATATTTCCCTCGTCAGCAATTGGTTGCAGCCACCCACACTTCGCCTCCGGACGAACAATAAAGACGGCTGACAGGGCTGGTTATAGGACTTGCCTGAATAGACAGCAATGGTCCAACAGACTAGGTGGATTTTCTGTGGCCGTATTTTCATCTTCACCCGTCTAGCAACCAGGTTTAGCTCAGTCCAACTGATAGTCTGTGCGGCGGGCTTGATGCGAACGCAAACTACTAGTGATTACCTGTATGTAAAAGAAGACAGTTTCACTTTTCGCACCCAGAATAGGGCCACTACAGGTCTGTCGAAGTACGATTATCGACAACTGGAAAGTTTAAAAATCAGGGGGCAGGAAAGACACGTAGACAAGCCATAAATGAGGCAGAGCGTTTCCATGCAACACCGTAAGCATTTTCAGCTGGTCTTCTCACCGGGTAAATTTCAACCGAATTGCATTCACTTAACCTCTGTCCAGCTGTAGCCAATCGGTTAAGAGAAATATCAATCGGCATCACAGCGTTGGCGGAGGTTGTCACAAACAGGTACGCAGTGTTTGACAGACGAAGGCGACCTGTTTCAGTGGTGTTGTTGACGACCGTGAGAGTGGGCAGCTACAAGTCACCTGGTCACGTCTGCATGTATTCAACTTTTACTAAACTCCCAAAGCTTTTTGTTGGGAGGGATCAAGTGTTTCAAATATAGTAGTATATATAGTATGCATATATCTACCGTTAAAATATGACAAGCCTAGTTTTTTTAAGTAACACATTTATATAATCGTTTCAAAATAAAGCAGTTGTTGATTGTTTAATAGCAGAATATTTTAAATGCTAATTTTTGATAGATAGTAGGAATAAGATGCATTTTTGCCAATAAATTTAGGCTGGTGCCGGTTATCCACACCAGATATTCGGAGTTAAAATATTACTTAGCTAAAAGAAGCCTTGTTCAAGCGGGCTGCGTAGATTTGAGGCTTCTGGTAATTTTTCTATTTTAATACATGCTCTGTCCACCGTCGACTGTGAACTCATTGACGCAGTCCGTCAGCTAACTATCATGCTTGTCTGGCAGAAGTGATATGGTCGCGGAAAGTTAATCTGGCTCAACAGTTTTATTGAGCACGACACAGTTACCCAGAAGCGCCAAATTACTTTGGGAGGACTGCAGGAATAATCTTTGTGAGTTCAACCTATCCGTAAATAATCTAGATTGAATCCCTCTTCGTTCAGCTGAAAGCAGGCACCAGAAGTGCCAACGCAAGCAGATCGACAGGAAAGACTGAGGCAGCAGCTGTTTAAAATATATTTGTGTTCCCATGAGATAGTTATATACCTGAAGGAGACCCTTGACCGAAAATCAACAGCAGCATCTACTACGCGCATATGATCCACAAGTGGGCTGAAGCCTAATCTTTTGATATTTGACGCTAGAGATTACGAATAAACGGTTAGCTTACCAGTCCGAGAAACCAGCAAGCGAATAGTAAATTGGGCGGACCTAAACGGAGTGAGACTGTCGGTATCTAATGCTTACTCATGCCATACTCGGTCGGTCATGCTTCGGGCTATTAGTTGCAGTATCTGAAAACTGATAAAGATATTGTACGTAATCGGGTGTATTTAGTATGCAATACTTACTACTCCATTTATTTAAGTAGACGATGTTCTGTTAAGTTATTCCCTAATTGGGGATTCGGGATGGGGTCAAAGTTAAGATGATGTTTACAGTCAAGGTTTGGGTTGGGGTTAGGGGCCTGCGGCCTAGGCTCCATCCCTATAACCCTTATTATCACTAATTCCCGTAAGGCACGTTCCATGGGTTCTCTGCTGTTGACCCCGACGAAATACCATATCCTTGCCCGGAAATTTGTCAACCAAACTCTGACCTCGTTGACTTATTTCAGATGAGGTGGATCATGTGGATGAGAAGAGCGAGCCGGTACAGACAGGTTCGGCCTGCGAACGAACTATAGCACAGCTGCAAAGGTAACCAGTTTTTCTGCTTTTTCGATGATTTTTTTAGCCTGCAAAGGTGACAACATCAAGCCTCTATCACCCTGACAATTGACAAAGACTATGGACCTCATTCTGTAGTAGTTTGTTTGAATCTAATCACACTATTTTGCTTTCATGCCGTCGTGCAATAAGGACGACAACCGAGTCAAAATTAGAGAGAAAATTAATGAACTAGACGAGAATAATCTGGTGGTATCGGTGGCAGTGTTCGCGGGTTCAGCCAGGCTACATGTGCTGATCAACAGGTCGTCCTTCTAGCAGAAATATTTACCTATGCCTTTTTCCGCCCGTCACACAGAAAGAGTCAAGAAGGATGAATACAAAAAAATCTGGCTGTTGTGTTAAGGAGAATTATGCTTTGGTAGTTCTTGCGCACTGACCTATCAGCTTTCTTGAAGGTCGGCGTAATAACGTCACCTCAGTCTGTGAGCAAGTTCACTGCTTCCTACTTTAGAGACAGAAGGCCACATAATCAGTCAATTAAAACGACTAAACAACGTGTGTAGATTTCTAACAGAGGTTAGTTTTTGCCAGATGTTTTTAGGTTCCCCTAGTTCGCGGTTGCCTCTATCAGGATCTAGTGTCAGAGATCGACATTATCAACGTCCCTAGGTTGTCCTTGATAGTGGAATTCGACAGACTGGAGGGTCCAGTCCTCTCCTCTCCTCTCTCCAGCAGTTCCACCACAGAGTTCATTTCAGTCAGGCCACTTACGACTTGCGGCTTCACGAAACAGCCTCCCAGATTTTGGATACGCACGAAGGCAAAGAACCCATGCATAGTCAGCTAGTTAAGTCGCTTCACTGTACTCCTTACCGTGATTTCTGTAATCATCCCAAGTCTCCTGAGGGACCCTTGGGACAGCCCGCGTCGGTCCAGGCCGGTCAGCCTCTACTGGAGACGGTAGGCACTTTCTTCCTTAGCATGAGTATGACAAAGCAATTAGAGAAAGTGAAAAGGCCAAACTCACACCTCGCCAGTCGCGTTTTCTCAACAGCAGGCAGCCTGAGCCGTAGTCAAGTCCTCATCCTCCCCACTGACGTTTTGGGCCCCGAATGATACTTTAGCAATAAGTCGGACCAGCGTGTTAGTATAAGTACAACAGTCTCCGGTGTTGTGTGTGCCTCCACACTCGGTATGTCTGACTCCCGAACATCCCACCTGCCCCATCTCAAATGCCCTACGGTGGGGGCGACAGCAACCCCGTAGGCGGCCCAGGCTAACTCGAGTCATTCTCCCACTAAAAACAAAACCCGTGACCCATAGTGGAGTTCGGCAGCCGTCTGGGATGTTCGAGCAGCCCTATTTAGGGACAGCACTGCTTGCCTCCTCGCGGAGGAAGGGGCTAGAAAAGGTGCCCTAAACAAATGCTGGTTATCACGTCTTCTGCAGCCGGCCGCGGCTCGCAGATCGCAAAATACGCGGTCGTAAAACTCAAACAAACAACAATACCCCCCGTCCCAATCCCCCTCGCCATACTCTCCAGGCTGCTCGGGTGAGTCCACTCACACTAGCAGCCTGTAATGTTCGTTCCCTTTTAGACAATCGTAGGAGCAACCGGCCAGTACGGAGGACGGCGCTTGTCGCACAAGAACTGGCGCGCTACAAGGTGGACATTGCTGCTCTCAGCGAGACCCGATTCTCTGAACAGGGTCAGCTGGAGAAGGTGGGTGCCGGCTACACCTTCTTCTGGAGCGGCCGGTCAAAGGCAGTGCGACGCGACGCTGTTTTTGCCTTTGCCATCCGGAAAGACATCGTGGGACGTCTGCCCTGTCTGTCACATGGTATCAAGGATCGCCTTATGAGCCTCCGCCTGCCTCTTCGGGGAGACTAGTTCGCCACCATCATCAGCGCCTACGCTCCCCCAATGACGAGCTCTGATGCGGCGAAGGACAAATTCTACGAGGGCCTTCACGCCCTGCTGGCGACTGTGCCGAAGGTGGACAAGTTAATTGTCCTTGGTGACTTCAACGCCCGCGTCGGGGCAAACCACGCTCACTGGCGGGGAGTGCTGGGTCCCCATGGTCTCGGGAGCTGTAACGATAACGGCCTCCTTCTTCTGCAAACGTGTGCGGAACACCGTTTCCTGCTGACCAACACCTTCTTCCGCCTTCCGACGCGGGAGAAAGCCACGTGGATGCACACTCAGTCGCGGCGCTGGCAGCTGCTGGACTATGTTCTCTTCCGGAGGCGAGATCGACAGGATGTGCCGGTAACCAAGGTGATCCGCGATGCCGATTGTTGGACAGATCACCGCCTCGTCATCTCCCAGATGAGACTCCGACTGCAACCCCGACGAAGGCCCCAAGGTAAGCGGCCGCCAGGTAAGTTAAATACTCTTTTATTAAATTTGCCTGCTCACTGTTTTCATTTCAGCAACCAAATAACCGAGAAACTGGAGGACCTGCATGCTCCAGCTGATAATGCTACCGTGGAGACACGATGGTGTCAACTGCGAAATGTCATCCAGTCCACCGCCCTCGAAGTACTCGGACGCGCACTCCGGCAACACCAGGATTGGTTTGACGACAATGATGCCGACATCAGCAACTTACTCGCGGAGAAGAATGGACTACACAAAGCCTACATGGACCTTCGGACTGACGCCACCAAAGCAGCCTTCTTCAGATGCCGATGCCTTGTACAGCAACGGCTGCGGAAGATGCAGGATGCCTGGATGATCCGAAAGGCTGCGGAAATCCAGGGGTATGCGGACCGCAATGGAATGAAAAACTTTCTCAAAGCCATCAAGGCCATCTACGGCCCGTGTATCAAGAGGACCGCACCGCTGCACAGATCTGACGACAAAACACTGTTGGCAGAGAAATCGCAAATTCTGAAGCGCTGGGCGGAGCACTTCAGAAGTGTCCTTAATTGCTCATCGGCCATCTCTGACGCTGCCATTGACCGGCTCCCTCAAGTGGACACGAACAATGACCTGCATCTGCCGCCTTCCCTAACAGAAACCATCCGGGCCGTGCAGCATATTTCCAGTGGTAAAGCACCAGAATCCGACGCAATCCCACCGGAAGTCTACAAGCACGGTGGGCCCCGGCTGATGACAGAACTCACAAACACTCTTCAAAGACGCGACCATCGTCCATCTCTACAAACGGAAGGGGAAACGGCAACTCTGTGATAATTACAGAGGCATCTCATTGCTCAACATCGCCGGGAAGATCTTCGCCCGTATCCTTCTCAATCGTCTTAACGGACACCTAGAGCAGGGCCTGCTCCCGGAAAGCCAATGTGGCTTCCGCCGACACCGCGGAACAACCGATATGATCTTTGCCGCCCGCCAGCTACAATACAATTGACAGGAGATGCAAATTCACCTACACACTACCTTCGTGGATCTAACGAAAGCCTTTGATACGGTGAATCGCGACGGACTGTGGAAAAACATGCAGAAATTCGGCTGTCGTGAGCGGTTCACGCACATGGTGTGGCAGCTTCATGACGGGATGATGGCGCGCGTCACTGACAACGGGACGGTATCCGAAGCATTCGCAGTGACCAACGGAGTGAAGCAGGGCTGCGTACTGGCTCCCACCCTGTTCAGTCTCATGTTCTCGGCTGTGCTGATGGACGCCTACCGTGATGGGCAGCCTGGGATCCGCATCACTTACAGAACTGACGGGCACCTTCTCAACAGTCGGCGTATGCAGGCTTCAACGCGCGTGTCTACTGGTACAGTCCATGATTTAAGGACGACTGCGCCTTAACACCGTGACGGAGGAGGACATGCAAAGGAGCATGGACCTCTTCGCCGCAGGCTGCGTCGATTTTGGATTAACAATCAATACAGCCAAAACGCTTGTCATGCCCCAGCTGCCACCCAGCGCGGAATACAATGCTCCTCGAATAAATTTTAATGGTGCTCAACTCAAAAACGTGGAAACCTTCGCTTATCTAGGAAGCACACTGTCGCGCAACACGAGAATCGATGACGAGGTTGCCCAACGGATCTCCAAAGCTAGTCAGGCCTTCGGCCGGCTGCAGGCCTCTGTGTGGATTGCCACTGTATTCACCTGAAAACCAAACTGAAGATGTACAAGGCCGTCGTCTTGACGACACTCCTTTACGGAGCGGAAACCTGGACCGTCTACTCGAACCAAGCCAGGAAGCTGAGATGGCAAGACAGGATCCCGGACACGGAAGTCATGGAGCGGACCGGAATCCTCAGCATCCACGCCATGCTGAGGCAAGTTCAACTGCGATGGAGCGGCCACCTGGTTAGAATGGACGACGAGCGACTACCCAAACGACTTTTCTACGGCGATGTCGCTATGGGTTCTCGCCGGCAGGGAGGTCAAAAATGTCGTTACAAGGACACTTTGAAGGTATCGCTGAAGCAACTGAAAATCAACCCGGTGACCTGGGAGGACCTCGCTCAGGATAGACTGGCATGGAAAAGATCCGTGAAGACTGGTTCAGCAATCTATGAGGCCAACCGTATCGCCACCGCCAAGGCCAAAATAGCGGCACGAAAGTCACCAGCGCCCGGACCAACACCGTCGATGCCCAGGCCCTGCCAACGTGCCCGCGCTGTCAACACATATTCCGCGCGCGAATAGGCCTGGTTTGACATCTTCGGACGCAATGCATCAACAATCCGAAAATTCCAATTTCTACGTCAAATTCTGCCAACCCTCCTTCAGACTCCCCCCGCCCTCACTCTCGGCATCAATTCCATAACTCCCACCGTCATAGATACCACATCCCTCTACTCATCGCCTGTTACCCCCACCACCGCTACAACATTCCGGTCTATAGCGTACCAGTCACAGATTAGGCGCTTTTTGCGTAAAAATCCCCTCGCTGAAAAATACTCGAAATTTCTACCGACTCATGGCCGAGTCTCACACGTGAGCAAAGCATCGATTAGGTATTACACGCTGATTGGCTGTCTGATTTAACGCATGCGTTCCGAAACTGGCTTTGCCTGCTGTGCCCCGCGCGTGGTCACGTCTTCTTTTCGCCATAACTGTACGTCCTTTACGTTCCCCATAACAGTAAAAGTGCATGCTTCCGATACCTTAGGAGACGTTTGATTACCCGGTATTCAGGTAATTGATCCTCTAAAAAAACAGGTCAACTGTGTGATGACAGTTTGACCGTCGATTTCGACGATGCCCACTGTAGGCTCCACAGAAGGGTGGTGCAGGGACGGTGACTTGCTCGCGGATAAGTTTTAAGTGATATTAGCTTTGCGCTGCAGCTAAAGCACTCTCTCATCCTCCAATGCCTGATTTTGGCGTCAAGACAGAGTCAAAATGACCGGAGCGGGAGGGGAAACAGGCGGCTGGCGCGGCCGGAGCCGCCACTGGGCGTACCACCACAACGGGTTCGGATCCCACGGAGTGAGAGTGCCATAAAGGCCACATTAAGAAGGAGCCATTGCAGCCAGACTCTCAGTTCACCAGTCAGCCACTCCACACAAAACACAAACTGGGCTAACCACGCGGTCCGAGTTATCCCGTCAGTTGGAAACCTTCCAAGCCACGGCTTTTAGTGCACCGTGATAGTTTTAAGCACGCTAGATTGTTTTAAGTGAGGAAAATGCACTGAGCCGTTGACCTCACTCTCTCCCTCACCCCTACAATCAAACCACCGTCCGATCCGGTCAGTTTTCTGATACGGAAGTGGGCGCAGCTTCTAGTGACCTCGTCTACGCGTACTACGTACACGACCTGGAACGCCAAACACAAGCACCAGGATTTCACACAACACGGGGTTGAAAGGCTCACATCTCACGTGTGTGAGATAGCCAGAGGTCAGGTTAAGAAGGAGCCATCGCAGCCTGACTCTCAGACTACCAGCTAGCCACTCCACACAACACACATTGGACGGACGGCGAAGTCTGAGTGTAATTGTCAGTTTAAAACCTTCCAACCAACGGCGCTTATCGTCCCGTTATCTTCTAAAGCTCAGATAACACGTGCAGCAGAGGAGCTACATGGAGAAGAAGCTGAGGATCATACTTACCTCTCAATTGGCTATGCAGACTGAGAGCATGCTTTTTGTGGTGTTGGGTGTGATCATGTGAGGTGCAGGGGCTGATGAGGAGAGATGAAGTATTGTGGTATAGCCGGCGGTGTTCTACCACAGGTTTTCATTGAGACGCATGTGACCTAATATGCCCATGCGGTGTGTGAATGTGCGTTGGCAGTGTGGACAGTTGATTCGGGTGCGGCGGGTTTATTTTGGTGCTCCTGGCACTGGTTCGTCCGTCTCTGTGCGATGGATTCGCAAGTGACCGACCAGGCCGATGCGTGATGTGCATGTGCAGGGACAATGAGGACAAGATATGTCGGGAGGTGCTAAGTCTGCATGGGCTCTTCGGTTGGTACTGGTAGTCGAGCTCATGGAGGATAATGGGAATTGTTGATGGGTGCGCAAGATGTGATGGCAGCGCGGTCCATTCCCCTTTCGTGGATGCTCATTTGACCGATCAGGCCCACGCGGTGAGTGAATGTGCGTGGGCAGCGAGGGCATTAGAGGACGCGGTCTCTGCTGTATGCTGGTGCGTGAGGCACTAGTTCGCCAGTCTCTGTGCGATGGATTCGCAAGTGACCGACCAGGCCTATGTATGAGGTGAATGTGCGATCGAAATGAAGGCAGGTTGTACCGAGTCCCCATCACTGGTACTGGGGATGGTGATGGTGTTGGAGGGGGCAGATGGCAGGTAGTCTGAGGTGGCTACTGATGTGGTCGGAGTGTGGCAAGTGGTGTTCGTCGCCGTGATCGGCGCAGAGGGTGGAGGAGGGTGGAGGAGGGAGGATGGTCTCGGTGATCGTGGGCGGCGGGGCATCGATGAAGTTGTTATCAGTGGTTGTGGAGGTCGTCGTCGTGGGATCTGAGGCAGGTGTGCCAGAAGTTGATGGTGTGGGATTGTTGTTGCATTGAGTTCGAAGATGTCCGACCAGGCTGATTCGCGAGCGGAATGTGCGTTGATAGCGTGTGCACGTTGGCAGGGCTTGGGCATTGGCGGTGTTGATCCACGGTGCTTGCGACTTGTGAGCTGCCCTTTTGGCTTTAGCAGTGGTGATCTGGTTGACCTCATATATTGCTACGGATCTTCTCCACGCCGGTCTATCCTAGGCGTGGTCATCCCAGGTCACCGAGTTGATTTGCAGTTGCTTCAGAGATTTCTTCAAAATGTCCTTGTATCGTCGTTTTTGACCTCCCTGTCAGCGCGCACCCGTAGCGACATCTCCTTAGAAAAGTCGTTCAGGTAGTCGCTCGTCGTCCATTCTCACCAGGCGGCCACTCCATCACAGTTGCACTTGCTTCAGCATGGCGTGGATGCTGGGGATTACGGTCCGCTTTAGGACTTCCGTGTCCGGGATCCTGTCTTGCCATCTCTGCTTCAGTAATCTGCGGAGGCAACTGAGATGGAAGTAATTCAGCTTCCTGGCTTGGTTCGAGTAGACGGTCCATGTCTCCGCCCGTAAATAAATGTGATCAATACGACGGCCTTATACATCTTCAGCTTGGTTTTCAGGTGAATACCGTGGCAATCCACACAGAGGCCTGCAGCCGGTCGAAGGCCTGACTGGCTTTTGAGATCCGTTGAGCAACCTCGTTGTCAATTCTCGTGTTGCGTGACAGCGGGCATCCCAGATAAGCAAAGATTTCCACAGCTTTGAGGAGTCGCGATGCAGGTCGCATCACACCTGTCTGTCATGGCATTCTTTTCCCCTCTAAAGAAAGATTACAAATAAGGACATGGCTGAAGGCAGTCTAATATTTGTCGTAATTAGTTCCTTTCTTAATATTAGCAGCATCTAGAGTCCGGTTGTAAAATGCAATGAATTTGACGTTAAAAATAGTATCACCTTGACACTGGTTACCAGCGCACATATGAAGTTTGGGCGCCTTAATGCTGAGGTGACCTGCGAAGGGCACCTCAGTGACAGGAGTGGTCCACAGAACCCGCTCTCCAACTCACAGCGTCACTTTAATGATGACTGGTGTGACAGGTAATGATTCCATCAGGTAAAAGGCATCCTGCTCTGGGGAGGTGGGGGGGGGGGATTTCAAAACGGACACACCTGGTGCGTCAACGGGGAGGGCTGACTCTCGCCACCTCCGTGTGTGGGGGAAGGGGGGGAAAGCCTTCTCGACACTCACAAAATGCTATCATTATTACCTATTCAGATTTATTTAAAGTTGCTTGAACACAGATGACATGCATACACACGCGCAACTCGAAGTCGCTACTTCGATTTCCTTTTTCGTATCTTTAGGAGGTGCATAGAAAAGCTGGGCGCGAAAAAAGTGGATAAGGCTCGAGCCTACCTGCGTAAGCGCAGAATCGAGGAAGGTGGCATCGCAGGAGAGATGGCCATTCTCTCCGGACTGCGGCAGATCTGCGCGGATCCCAAATTTGGGTTTCTTCTTGAATACTTATCCTTCCTCGAACACGCAAGGACCTCCTCTTAAGCAAATGCCTTAAAAACCTCCCCCCTCCTTTTCACCACGCTGACCAAATATTATTTACAATATCATTTTTCATCGTCAAAAGCCAGCCGCCGGGCCTTCAAATGCTTGGAGTCCGGTGAAGCTGAGGAAGAACACTGGGATCCTGCGCGGATTTATGGAGGCTTCATACGTTTTTCGGAAGAGTTAGTGCTGCCAATGGGTGAAAATCGCAACCAACGTTGCGAGAATAGTATCAAGACTACCAGAGTCGTCCTATCATCGAAGTAGTTACAGTAGCCCCCGAGGAGATCGTGCCACCAGGCAGAGTTTATCCTCTTTCGAAGTTCGCGACGAATGCAAAAAATTATTCCGATCATCGGTCCAGGTAATCATTTTAATTGTCTGAGTTCGTGTCTGGATTCGCATCCGCTGACGAGTTCTGAGAATATTACTGGGCACAGAGCCTTTGGGGGTTAGGTCAACTTAGTGTCTCCCCCAATTAAAAGTGATCTTTAGGTTGTAACAATGAGAACGTAGTGGAAATCGGGGTAACATATGCGAGGGCACTGAAATTGGCCAACGAAATACGGAGAAGTGTGAAAATAAAGTTGTCTACACGTCGTTCACCTGTTTAAAGTGTAGCACTCCTTGCGCAAATTGCGCGGTCCCCTACGAAGGTATATTATGAGACTTTCAAACAACCCTCGGATTTGTTAGACGACTGTCCTTGTTTCGCAAGTCCTGGCAAATAAAACCCAACCGTGCGCACATACCAAGGAAATCGTTAAAAGACCTCCTCCTAAAACGATATGAAGTTTCGGCCACGTATCCTGCTAAGAAAGCAGCAATGATGTAGCATGGGGTCGAAGACACGCAATGCGTTATGGATTCCGAAATCCTTAAATGCCAGATAGTGCCATAGTGAGGATTAAGGTTAGTGTTAAATCCAGCTAACACCAAACCGTAAGTCATATAACCGTAATAGTCAGGTGTCACCCGTCAGGCTTTGCGCCACGTGCTCATACATTTTTTTCAAACTACCTCAATAAATAAAGGAGCAAGATAAACAAAGTCTACATATTTTCCAGCTTGGGGGTGGGGAAGCCTACCTACCTTGCTGTTTGGGTGCTGAGGGTTAAGCCGATGCGGCCTACCCGAATACTTGTGCCATTCAGGCGAACCCTTCTGGAATGGACACTTTCTAGGAGCATGCGATTTGACATGACGCCTACAGAGGCCTGGTGATGTGGCTGCTTGTCAGCTGCAAAAGATCGAAGTACGAATTGTTCTACACACATTCTATCTATTCCCATTATGCTTCCATAGCAAGACTGAGGTAGAATGGCTAGAATATAGATAGGACATTGGCTTGTAGCACTCGTGACGATGAGTTTAAACCGAGTGCCCCCATCAGCAAGCCTAATCTCGTGTATCAGGCGCCATAAGACGAAAAAAGGTTTTCTTGTGCACAGAACCGTGTGTCGTTGTCTCAGGAAGCACTGGACGCTGGCGAGACCAAAGCCTGTACTGATGGTGTTATGTCGTGCTTGGCAGAACGAGAAGTACTGGTTTCACCTACTTTTATGTATGCCATACATCAAGGACGTGTCAGAAGCGACTGAGTGCATTGTTGTGGGACTAGGTGTCGGAATCGCACACCGACCCAAAGCTACCACGTGCAGCAGGGTCATGAAAATCAACGACAGTTTAAATCCAAATGAGCAGTTGGGTGTAGTGTATCGCATCCCGTGCCAAAACTGTTCCCGTAACTACACAGGACAGACTGTACGCAATCTTGGATCGCTGCTTTTTAATTTCCTCAGAAATAAATCACTAAAATTGAGTAAATCAGTTTATTTGAAGGCTTATAGGCGTAGACAAAAAGTTTATATTGATGTTTGGGCCGACTTCTCTCAGCCACTGCTAGATAACCGCGTACTATTCATTGAACTGCGACAGGCAACCAGCAGAATAGCTATGGGTTACGGGTGGAACCATAATCAGAGCACAGGTAATAGCTAAAAGCTCAGACACGTGTTTCGCCGGTATTCTGCCGCTGTTTAACACAGCTGCGAGGCATCCGGCTCCTCAATGGGTCTCCCAGTATTCCTATATGCTTTCTGGTAGATGGTCTAGTTTAAAAATTGCTGCTTTTTAATTTCCTCAGAAATTAATCACTAACTTGGATTAAATCAGTCAATTTGAAGGTCTGTAGGCGTCGACTGAAAGTTGATATTAATAGTTGCGCCGACTTCTCCCAGCTCCAGGGAAATAACCGTGTACTTTTCATTAAACTGCCAACGGGCAGCAACCTGTAACCCCAAAATATACTGCTGGCTGCCTGTTGCAGTTTAATGAATATTACGCGGTTATTTCGCTGTGGCTGACAGAAGTCGGCCCAAATATCCACATCAACTTTCTGCATACGCCTACAGACCTTCGAATTGACTGATTTACTCCAAGATAGCGATTAATTTCTGAGGAAAGTAAAAAGCAGCTATTTTTAAACTATAGTATCTACCAGAAAGCATATAGGAATACTGGGAGATCCATTGATGAGCCGGACCTCTCACAGCTGTGTTAAACAGCGGCAGAATACCGGCGAAACACGTGTCTGGGCTTTTAGCTATTACCTGTGCTCTGAGTATGGTTCCACATGCAACCCCTAAGTACGCTTGGATCGCGCATACACGATAATAAGCTAGCTGTGAGACGGGGGTGCCCACACCTGCCAAACGGGTCACGAGTTTAACTTCTCAGCCGCGAAGATAATTGCCCACGTCAGAAGCAAGACAATCCGAGAATTGGTTGAAGCCTGGGCCTCCGATGAGAACTCAGTCAATCGATTTATATATCTTGCGCCAACATACCGAGCCCTGCGCAGTCATCTCCGGACTGGTGTCACTGATGTCTGATTGGCCCTGTCCGTTATAAATGCTGCTGGTTTTTTTGCCACTTTTATCTTTGATGGCGGACTCCAGTAAGAGTTCGAAAGCTCAGACGAATACAGTCATTATTCCGGCGAGCGTACAACCTTCTTCTTCTTATTATTCTTCTTCTTTTTCTTTTTCTTATTCTTCTTCTTTTTTAATTTTATGTGTTTTTAAGTGCGGATTCGAATGCACTGTGTGGCATTACCTGGGACGTGGCGTGCTGTAGCCGTGTGAATGGCTCGTGTGCGCATGTTTTAGCCGGCCACACTGTCGGATCATTGCGTCTAGGACCGCTTTCTCAGAGGGCAAATAACTCCAACGCAGCAGGGCGTTGAAAAAAGACGCTAGGCATCGTATTGGTGGCTCGACAGGCTGACCAGTCTCAAGGCTGCCGGTATTCAGACAGAAAGCAAGCCGTACTCGGACAGACAGTCCGACGCAAGTCCTCGGATGCACTGTAGTGGTTGAGCCCACAAAGCCATCGCGATCGGCTTCCACTGATTGAGGCATGGGTCAGCCACGCGGCTGCTGTTTTTGATCGGAGAGTTTATCATTAATGATGATCAGCTGATGGTTGAGATTTTCCAGCGGAGCAAAGTGACCCGTAACATCACTCTGAAGGCGTGCATAGATCGATTCCACTGAAATTGTGACTCTCAAGCCTTTCAGTTCGTGAAATCCGTAGAAGCGCTGCAGGACGCAGTCATAGTCGATTCCCTGCGAGACCGTGACTAATAATTACTGTCCGTCTCTGTCCTTTCAGCGGAACGGTCGTTGAAAGTCGCGCATGGTCAGCGTCTGCTGGTAGGAATTTAGTCAATTAATATTATTAGTCTTATTATGCACTAAGTATCAGGTCATCGTGCGGCAAGACACGACCTGAAGCACTGAGTTCGCTGTGACAACACCAATGTATTCGTAAAAATCCATGGAAGGGAAGTCTCCCTTCCCTTGTCGCCTGAGTTATACTCGATCGGTAGATAGCAAAACAACCTCCGTTGCGACGGGTTAACACTATGGAATATGTCGTGTAGTCGGGGCCTGCTCATCTCTCACTCACAGTAAATTCAAATTACTGTCTGCCTGGTCCTTTCCCTGGCAGTGTGATGATCGTTTACGACGATGTCCATGACGGGGTGGGCACAGGGACGGTGACTTACGCGTGAATTAGTGTACAGTGGTAGTCGATTTACACAGTTTCTACCACACCCTTTACTTCCCCAAGGGCCAGGGTCCGATGTAAAGACAGAGTTAAGAAGGCCAGAGGCGAAATCGGGCGCAGTAGCTGACAGATTTACACAGACTGACTATGCATGCCACGCACGCCTAATCCACGCACAACAGGTCAGAATTTCACGCAAACCAAGGGACGGCTTAGATTCCAGCTAAGTGGGATCGCCATAGAGACCACACGAAAGTGGAGGCATTGCAGCCTGACTCTGCGGCCTCAGTATACCAATTTATTCATTCAATTGGCAGCCTTCCAAGTCACGGCTTTAAGTGCAATGTGGTAGATACAAGCGCGTCAGATTGTTACACGTCTGGAATATGCATTGAGAGTCGACTTCACAACCTCTTCCGTCTCGCAGGTGCCAGTTCACTGCCCGAGCCGGTCAGTCAACAGATGCGGGGATTGAGCACAGTGACTGGCGGAGCCAATCAGGCCTACACACTTTCACTTATGCATCGCTAAGGCACATACTGACTTAGCAGGATTCAGTCAGCGACTGTTCTTCAAAAACATAAACATAATATGTACGGTGATAAACATTATATTATCTTCTACCCTTTCCGTAGTAGAGTTAATATTAGTGCTGAAGCAACACCACCTTCGTGGGGATCAACAAGACCTTTGACATTATACAACCGAGACGGCTTCTGAGAATTACTCGGGAGCTTTTGGTGTCGCGATCAAACCACAAAGATGATGCAGGTATATGACCTGATTGGACACGGATTCAACAAGTGATTAACTCCACAGGGCCTTCGACGAGGTCGAACTATACTCTTTCTGCCGGCTTCAGCCCCCTCCTCATGTTCCTTCTAATTTAAAAAGTTCTATGGGGGGAGGGCGACATGCAATTCCGTATTTGATCCAGGATAGCTGTGGTTGCTGTCCCCTAAAAAACCGTGACAGCTGACCGCGATTAATAGCTGCCAAACTCACGGTCAAAGCAATTAAACGACCAGTAAAAATAACAACAGTTGTTCTCATTTTCCAACCTCAATCCACAGGCTGTTGGAGTGACTCTGCTCAATCTGGCAGCCCGGAATGTTTGTTCTAGTCAACGTAAAACCGATTGGGAAGGAGGATGACGCTAGTCTCTTGAGAACTGGAGACCCGATCCTCTGAACAGGGTCAAATAGTGGAGGTGTTTGCCAGCTACGCCTTTTTCTGGAGCGGTCGTTCAACGGCCTCCTCCTTCCGCGAATCTGTCCAGAAGATGGCCTCCTCCTGATCAGTACCCTCTTCCACTTCTCGGCGTGAGATGATGCAACCTGGAGGCACGCCCTCCATAACGGTGCTGGCAGCTGCTGAACTACTTGTCATGAGGCGAGATCAACCGGACGTGCTGGTGATAAAGGACATCAGGAACGCCGATAACTAGACGGTGCACCACCTCGTCATTTCCAAGGTGAGGGTCCAACCGCTATCACGCAGAAGACCACAAGGGAAGTTACATATCACATAGCTGAATCTTCCTGTTGACAGTTTAGAGCCTCCGACCGAAAACACGGTGGATATACCGTTATGTCACCTGCCGAATACAATCCACTCCACCGCCTTATAAGTCTTTGGCCACGCACACCAGCAGTAAAATGACTGGAATTCTCGACTGGACTCGTCGTGAAGAATAGACTACACAAAGCCGACGACAACCGCAAGACAGACACAAACCAAGCGGCCTTCTTCAGTTTTCGCTGCATGATGCAGCAAAGGCTGCAGAAAAAAGATTTGGGGATATATCTCAAGACCGCGGACAAACGGAAACGAAGAGGGTCTTCGTATCAAAATAAAGTCGAAACTGCTCAGCTCCGATGGGCCAACGCTTCTTACATACAAGTTTCAAATCGGAAAGAGTTGGTCCGAGCACTTCAGAGACGTCCTAAATCGCCCATTCACGGTACCATTGACCGGTTCTCCCAAGTGGAAACGAACAACGATCTTGATCGTTCGCCTTTCCTCTTGGAAACAATACAAGCGCGTCCGAACTATTCAAGCGCAGCGGTTTTCCGCCGATGAAAAAAGGACATCGCTGATCCAAGAGATGGGACGAAAATGTCTAGTGCTCCAGGATCCCAAGGGCGCGCCAATCGTCCATCTTTAAGAGGGGGCCAGAAAATTGCGTAGTGCTCCAGGATCCCAAGGGCACGCCAATCGTCCATCTTTAAGAGGGGGCCAGAAAATTTGCGACAATCATTGATGAATCTGACTGCTCAACAGTGCCTGACAGATCTTCACCAGCGTCCGCCGCAATTGCCTGAACACCCACTTGGAAAAAGGACTGCCCCTAGAAAACTAGTTCAGAGGCCGATGATACCGCAGAACGATCGATATGATCTTCGCTGCCCGCCAACTATAAGAGAAGCGGTAGGAGATACGAAACCATATCTTTACTACTCTTGTGGACTTAATGAAATCCCTTGATATGGTGAATCACGATGGACAGGTAGTAATGCAGAAATTAGATTATTATGCGCCGTTCACGCACATGGTGATTCAGCTTCAAAAAGGATTATGGCACTCGTCACAGACAATTGGGCGGTCTCGGAAGCATTCACAGTGACCAAGGGGTGAAGCAGGACTGTGTAATCGCCCCCATCGTTTTCAACCTCATGTTCTCTGCCATGCGATGGCGCCTACAGTGATGAGCGCCCGGGGATCAAAATCGTCCAGATGACCAACGACCAGCTTCTCAACGCTCAACGAATGCAAGTATCCCCGCGGATTACAATAACCAATGTCCATGAACTCCACTACGCGGACGATTGTGCTCTCAATGCCACGACAGAGACATTCAGACAAAGAAACATGACCGTCTTCGCTTCTGGCTACGAACGCTTCGAGCTGACCATCCAAACGGACAAAACAAAGGTCGCGCACCAATCAGCATCAGAGTGGGAGCACACTACGATTAGTAAAAAAACGCGAATGGAGCCCGACTCACGTCCGTGAACAAGTTCACCTATTTAGGCAGCATCACTCCAAACAACACCGCCAGAGACAATGAAGTGACCCACCGGATCTCCAAAGTCAGCCAGGCCTTCGAATGGTGGAAAATCTCCCTCTAGGACGCCCGCGGACTTCGATTGAACACGAAGCTTAAGATGTACTGGGTGGTACATCCGCCAAGGCACGGACCACATGTTCCTACTCAGCCATATGCGTCTTATTAAAAAAAACTGTGCTAAAACACCACCGATATAACCCCAACACCACATGCCTCCTCAGTGGTGCATACACTACACGCGAACCCGACTTATATCACCAACTATTAGCACGAAATCGGCACCTCACGCAAGTGGAAACTGCCCGGGTTGTGTCCTTCCACATTTACCCTCCATGGCATCCTTATGCATGTGAGGTCTGAGTAAATCTTGTTGCATGGAGGCCTAGTCTGTTGTCCGGGTTGTCAATTCACATGTGACACACGCAGACGGGCTGTATAGCTCAGTCATCCACTGCGCCTGATCTCAGCATCAGCTGTATAACAGACTCGAACAGTGGACTAGTGCCCGACAAAAAGAATAGTGAGGTCGACTCTTGGCGCATATTCCTCACTACAGCCAGCCTCATCCGCTTGAATATAGCAAAGTGCGCTAAAAGTCCTGGCTTGGAAGGCTGTGAGCTAGCCAGATGACTCGGTCCTCAAAATAAGAACGGACAGTTGGGCTGAAATCAAGGCCTCTACAGCAATCTCATTCAACTGAGATCCGAGGTCCCCCTCGTCGATCGGTACAATCCTGCTATATTGCGCACGGATCAAGCGTGCGGGGCTCGCGCAGAGGGGTAGCAGGCTAGTTGCAGGTTCACGCCACGCCAGTCACCTACGTCTGATCCCGGCTCCTTGACTTTGATGAAAACACATACAGGAGCGTGCGGAGGGGTATGGCACACACTGCGCACTTATAATATCACTACATAGTTCGGACGAAAGTCACCGTCCCTGCGCCCATCCCATTGTAGACAAACGATGTACATTACCGGGAACGACGGTCGAAATACCACATTTGGCTGATTTATTTTTCCTGTGATTCTAGCGGCAGAAATTATCCATAGTGAGACCTCAACCATCCATGAAGACCCGGTAGATATCTCAGACCAGGGAGGCTGATAACGAATGTGCCATTTGGTTTACTCATATACCAACATATTCACTACCTTTGTGCACTCATAATTAGGATAGAGCATCCCGTCTTCACAAAGGCTTCAGTTGGCATGACAACGTCAGCAGATTGACAAAATAAGCTATGCATGCGGCACAACCTATTGTAACGTCGAGGTGGTCTACGAGAGTATTAAAAGGATTCGGTCTACGCCGTAGCTGAATAACTTGCGAGGATACCGAGGGCTGGTGGATGACGGCAGCACATAATCTCTCCTGGGCTAACGGACCCCTGTACTTATTCTTTTTTAGTAGGCTTGGAGCCGTTGAAGTAGATCCAGCTGGGTGCCATTATGAGAGTCGATAGTATAGGAGCCCGATGGATATTCCATTAGAGGGACAATTCACCAAACACGCGATGGTAGCCTGCAGGCAACAGTGACCTTACTCCACTGTCCAAGAAGAGAGGTTCTGATGAGTATATCGCCATCCCGGCTGAAAGCCGTGTTTGGATGGCGGGCCGCAGTACGTGCGGACCTCACTGAGGACGCCATCAGAGACGCGACAGTTCCTACGGCGAGCTGTAGACCTTGATGATCGACACAACAGCAACGCAGTGCGTGTATCCTGTTTCCCATACTTCTTTCGCGGACTCGAGCGATGCAGACTTCGCCAGGCGTTTTTTCTTTAATCTTGGAAGCCTTTTAGCGGTGCTAGTGCGCGGTCGTAATTATAGTAATTGCAGGACAAAATTATGTTTTAGGTCCCTAACCCGTCGGTTTCATAAGCTATACGGAATATTTCTCCCAACAGACACTTACACTAGCTGATGGTACTAACATCACAATCCAGCCGTCGGGTTTAACGGTGAATTAAAACAAGCCATCAAGCGAAACAGTTCGCAGCCCCGCGAGGCAGTACCTTAGAGTTGGGATGGCCATGAAAAAGAAATCCCCTAGACTACCAAATAGTTATATCACCATTAAAATGTTTAAAGCGGTGGCTGCCGTCATCCAGAGCCTCCTGAGAGGAACTTACGAGTGGCGTCACGCCGTTAAAACAGAGTCGTCCACTGAAGAGACTTCAGACGCCCCTTCAGACTGTCTCAATGTGACGAAACGTTTAGGTACAGCCGTTGAGGAGCAACCTCGCACCTGTCAAGTGATCCTATCAACAAGTAGTCTGGGTCACAGTCAAACCCCACACAGAGCTGATTGCCACCACCATTCTCGCAGTTAATCTCATAACTACACGGAAACCTGACATTAACAGTAGACGTTTTTGGATGCACAAAGGTGGTATAAGTTAGTCTCCCCTTCAATATCGGATATGTAAAGGTCTCCCGAAGTTTCAGAAGCGGGCGTAGCGAAACCAGTCGTTAACGACTGCTTTCCGCCACACAGGATACAAAAGCTCGTTAGCTAGACATGTCACACTTGGGTGTAAACCAAGTCGGAGCGGAGAATACCTTTAAAGTCACTCAGGATTACTTAAATGGCACCTCGATCTAAGACCCCAGCAACCGAAAGAAAAAGGCATGATCACTGTTAAGCAATCAGCGTCTGAACACTCCCAGTCCGGATACGGCAGAGGCACAGCGTGGGCCTCAGCGGCGTCGACGGTGAAAATCTGCACAACCGCTACAATGACTAACGTATACACACCCGAAAACCAGTTCATGCTCCTGAAGCCACCGGACTGCATATCTGCCACCGATTATGAACTGGGACAGGGCAGCAACCGCTGCTGACGAACCATGTTTTAAGGTATGGGGAAGCACTGAATTGTAGAAATCCACATTCTAATGAAGATGGAGTGGCTCGTCGCAGAACTGCCACCCCACTGACGTATCCCACATGAGTTAGTCGATTACACGCATCTTCCAGCGCCAGGTGCTGGTCCGCGACTACCCTTCTCTCGTGTACACGACTGGAGCCTCGGCCGTTCAAGATCTTCTATCAATGTAGCAAAAGAGCAGTTTAATCGTGGCCTCGTTTTAGCCTTTAGAAACCAGGCAACTAGCCGATGACGACCCAGTTAGACCTACTGAACGCATTATTAAACGACTATACCTTAACAAGTTCGCGGCACAAGTAGGATGGAACTAGGGTGTTATTAACACGATGGTGGGGCCGCTAAAATAAAAGAGGTCTGCCCTAAGCACGCAGTGGTAAAATTATGAGAATAATCGCCATGTTTTATTCAAAAGGTTCAGCCTCAACAGTTAAGCATCAGTAGGCATAGACCTAATGATGTCGGAATCACCGGGATCTTCGATAGCGAGGGTGCTGACCCGAAAGTATTTTCCACAAGCGGTCCCCAAGTCCCGGTTGGTACCATTGTAATGGTGAACGCCAGTCTTGGACAGCATGGCATAGTATTCGATCTCGGCTTTTCTGAAATTTTAAGGCAGACAGCTGTAGCGGTGGGAAAGTCCGATCTTAGAGGACATGTTAAGATTTCATCTCAGCAAGATGCTCCGAAATCTTGAGTTTACATACCGTAGGGGTGGCGTGTTATTGGCAATTATTATAAGCTTTGAGCCTCCGCGACGAAGAGTTCGGAGAGTGTGACGATAGCCTATAGCTGCTTTGCCACTCTTGAAGACGAGCGCCAGACGGCTGTTAATAGAATCAAGAGCTTTCTAAAATAAATAAGATTTTAAGAAACACTTGCAGATTTTTTTGCTGCAGCAGTGCTGCCAGTTTGACGTCCAGATTCAGTTTTCCTACCAGGTGTAGCAGAGGGCCCCGCCATCACAACGTGGTTTCACGTAATTGTAATCGCCGCGAACACTTTATTGATTTAAACAACTGTCGACCCGTCCAAACAGCGGGCCATTGGCCTGGATTTTCACAGACGGACCGGCCAATCTCAGTCCACCGGAAGCAAACAACAGGATGAATGGTTGAATGGTTTTATAGAAAGTACCCATAATTTTAAATTTTGTAAAAAATATTGGTTATGATTTTGTAAAAAGAATTGAGTACTGTTAACAAACTGTGCTAAAAGTAACGTATGAGCGACATTTTGGACAATATAATGACCCATTTCACGTCAGTTAACCCATTCTTTGTCGGTGCTATGTGTAAACCGAGGTACATATTTGTATGCTTTTTATTCTGCCAGTCAGCCAAGTTCCGACCAACGCAATTATAAGAGGTTTTTTTCTCGGACGCAATTAGTCTGAGCACATTGATATTGTACAGTAGATCAGGCACCAACACAGCTTTTCGCAGGTTTGAAAGGTAACATTCTCAATGTTGATAACTGTTTATATAGGTGCCTTTGAAGTAATCAAGTTCAGTCGCATCGAGTGAGATTTTATTCTCTTGTTTCGAGGAATCTTTCCAAAAATTACCTTTATTTATTTATTGCCAGTTTACAGGCAAGTTCAAAAGGGATATACCAGATTGCTATAGCGTTAACCGAAAAAACTGCGGGTATCAAACAGTGTGTGCCGGAGGAAGAAATAACAAAGACACCTTGATGACTGCTGCGCCGGGAGTGGTTGAGCTGCCTCAGAGTAGTAAGTGGGTTTAAGCTACAAATGTTTTAAAAGTTAAAACAGTAAAAATAGTCCCTTCGCTAATCTTCGGAGCCACAACTGTTTGAGGTTAGTAAGATCACCGCGTTGTTGGTAGGAGAGGTTTCTGTTTTCTAGATTGAAAACTCTTTTAGTAAAGAAGTGCTGGACTGATTATATTTTTATACGTTAACTCGCGTGCAGAAGGCTAAACAGAAACCAGCAGTATTGCAGGCTATATCTGATATACATGTTATACAATCTGGTTCTAATATTGAGGGTTTTTAAATTTCTGAGAATAAACCCAGTTGTTCGGCGTGCTTTCAAGTCAATCAGGTTGCAGTGCTCTGACAGATTAAGACCACTAGAATATGAAATGTCCAGATCATTTATGAATCCGGGCACATTTATGTCGTGTTCGTCTATGCTTAGCTGGGGCGGATGGGTGTCGCCAATAACCCTAATGGAGCACTCGTGCCAAGAAAACGAAAGTTGCCATGTGCAATACCACTGAGCGAGGGCCTGAAGATCCTTATTTTAAAAGCTCAAGCGCAATGTTGCAATCGGCTGGTTTATATCAATAGGCAACTTTTAAATCGTCAGCGTACATAAAGGGCCTACAATACTGAAAAAATAGGAATATCGTTGCCAAAAAGACAAAATATAAGCGGCAAAACACGCTACCTTGAATAGCTCCAATCCTCATATGTTTGCGGTTGGAAATAACATCGGACATTTTAACTCTGTGTGTGCGAGCATTCACATAGAAGGAAATAAACTTCAAAGCTTGTTACGTATAAATAAATAGGTACATTGGGAACTTCTTGGGCAAATCTTGGGCGCCGTCAAATCCTTATAACACAAGCAAAAACCTAAAAATCTTATCTTTTCCGTAACCACTTTAAGTTTTTTTGTTTGAGGCTTAAATAGCAGTGTTCGAAATGAGGAGTTTGTTTTAAGTAAAAACAACCTGCCTTCCCAAGTTTAGAAATTTAAAAATTTGAAAATAAAACAGCTATAAGGAATCGGGATGAATGTAGCTGGATAGGAATTATTAGGATCACGAATAGTCTGTTGTGACGGTCGAGAGTATTCATTCGACAGAGGTAGAAACGTCTGCGGTTGATTCGAAGGCAAAGACACTTCCAATCAGATACGAGCGCAGTCGATTCAGGTGTTAAGTCTGCCGACTTATTAGACTTAATTGAACTGATCGCTAATAAAGGTGGAAATGGATTAGTAGCAAGAAAAATTCAACGGTAAGAAAATTTATATGCCTTCCTACAATCGTCATTTTTGTATTTGATAGTAGAGTGTTGATTATGTTTGGTCTAGCTTTATAAAACAACTATTACTAGTCGTTTCATCAATCTAGATCAAAGCCTAGGCGTCAGGCTTGTTGCGCATTCGAATAACGTAGAGCATACCTGAGGTTAAAAACGCAAAAATATACTACTTAGAGGCAGAGATAAAAAAATAAGTTTTGCAAATTATTTTTAGAGAAAATTCTTTACCATTCATAAGATTATGTATAAAAATAAAGACGCTATCGGAAAACATTTGCAAATGTAAAATTATCATATAATTTTTAACTAGTATTAACCGTAGAAAAAAGCTGCTTTTTATATAATGGATATATTAATCAGCAAAATGCGAGCCTTGTGTGTAGCCTAAGAACAGACATTTATGCATCTTGTAGGTCACTAACCAACAGCTACGGCTTGCTCAAATAGCAGTGTCCTAAATAAGGAGTTTGTCTTAAGTTAAAATACTTGTCTTGTAACATTAGGAAATAGCACAATTTGAGGATAAAAATATACACAGAATGGGGATAAATGTATCTGGGTAATATTTTTTTAGGGTCCAGAATAGTCTGTTATAGACGTTCGAGAGAATTAATTCGACACAGATAGAAACGTCTGCGGTCGATTTGAAGAGCTAGACATTTCCAATCACACACGAGCAGATTCGATTCCAATGTCGGGTTGTAACGTACAAAGAAACTGAAAAGTTTTTTTTAAGAGGATTGAAGACTGACTTTTGGCGCGAACGCAGGATGGCGTCGGAGTGATCGAAGGTCGGTAAAGATACCGGTGTCCCCTTTCTCTCTCAAACGCTGACCCCCGTCCCCACGGTTATCGTTGCCTCATATCGTATCTTTGTCCCCGCTCAATCTCAGCATCCCCTCGTCCCCATCCTGCAGTTGCTCACAGCGTTGCACTCCCCACCGGTTATCCAACGAAAATGACGGAATTCCCCACTCCATGCGGGATTTATCTACACGTAACGCTCCCTTCCTTATTTTCTGTTGTACCCTTTCATAAATGCATATCATTCTTATAAGTAGAACCCATTTCCTACATTTTTGTAGATTCCTCTAATGACCATTGCGTTGGAGTGGTTTGTATGGTACTTAGAGACTCTGTTTAGTACGGGAACCAACTAATAACAACTGCAGATGTGTCAATAGCTTGTGTGTGTCAACCTCAATGTCTTCGGCCGCTACATTAGTGGGAGCGGTGGGATGGAGAGGAGTACACACTTCCACACCCGCCAAAAACCAGCCCGCACAGCGCTTATGACTGTGCTGCAACCCAGGGGGAGGCTATGTAACGAACAACAGTTCCGACAGTATTGTTTGAATGAACTGGGACCACTTTTTTGCGTGGATCATGGATGGGAATGGTGTAGTCGATGATATGTGAAGATTGACAGTGTTACTTCTTTCCCCACAGCTGAGAGTTCCCCTCATTACCGATATCTTACCGTCTCGCAGGCCCCTGACCGTTAGCATCTCCTAGACCTTCACCCACATTTGCCAACAGTGGTGCACTCCTCACCGGTATCTAACTGATCATTCGTAACAACCTCCCACTCCAAGGGGATCGATTGTACAGGTCCCCAGTATTCGCTTGTATCTTTATGCTTATATGTTATTGTCTATCATTTGTTACTGTTACCATAGGTCCCTTACATTATAAACTTATTCTCTACTTCTATCTATACGTGTGTGCCTGATGAAGTACTTAACGATTCTGCAGACCTTATATCGACAGCCGTTTAAGGGCAAGGCGCGCTGGTCGATTTTGAAAGCAAAGTGAAATCTCAAATCTTGAACGTATCCCTTAGTTTCTTGCTGACGTTATTGACTTAATTGTTGATAAACGTTAATGAACTGCCCATACCTGTGATGTTTGTCTTTAACAATAGCTGGAACTATGCAGTCTCCTAATGTTCACCCGACTTAGCCTCATTTCTCGTTCTCAACTTTGAACGAATTTATTCGTTTTTTCTTATATTTATCGGCTAAATTGTTGATAAAATTTGGATAATGTTTTTGTATTTCTAACTTTTAAACAACTTCATATAACTGGGGTTATTGTATTTTACAAAAGGTGGGAAATATTCAGTCTCACACTGCTTCACTTTACGTATTCTCGTTTATCGTCCTTATAAATCCACGTACAAAAAATATAATTATAATGCGCGAACATAGAATTAAAGTTAAAATTTTAAACAAATTATAAATTTCCAACAATAAGTTGTTTGCAGTAACCAGTTTTACTGTCAAAATATCAACCAGTTGGCAATTTATATCAGCATAATTTTTTTACGCTGGGTATCCTTCGACGAAAGGTGAAACCAAAAACCTCAAACCGTCGTAAACTACTTGCCTCGATACCCATGCGTTGCTTGATTACACCTAGCAGCCTCAAGATTGGCTCAAATATGTAATCCATAGTTATAACTAAACAGCTATATCTGTCCGCTTTACAGAACTGCAATTACTTTGTGATGAAGTTTTGATCTATTTTATCCATACTCGGTAACCTTTTCGATGGTAAAATATCTGATGTTCCCTATCAGGATTGCAGACGTCTCGACTCACTTGTTTACTTGGTCACCAGCGAGGCTTTTGACAGACAGAAATGCAATCATAATTTAATTCTAAAAATGCTCCCTTAAACAGACGCCCAGTTGACGTTACTAGAGCCTTTTTGTACTTGGGTGGTTACAACTGCAAAAAGGTGGAAGCAAAATGCCTATCTTCGCGTAGCAAGAATCCTCCTATCTTAGTTAAATTGTTTTCAACAATTGAGGTTGACTCAATCTTTGCCCAAAAGGAATTAAAAGAACTAAAAGAGTCGAAATCCCCAGGACCAGACGAGCTTCCACCCAAGCTTCTGAAAGAACTCGCCAATGAACTTTCCGCACCTTTGTCAGTGCTCTTTCAAAAGTCCTTTGACTCCGGAACATTTCCTTTCGATTGAAAGCTGGCACATATAACTCGCTTGTACAAAAGCGGTAGCCGGGCGTCAGTGACAAACTACAGGCCCATAAGCTTAACATGCATCCTTGGCAAGATTATGGAAAGGATCATCAAGAGCGAATTGGTGAAATTCCTAGAGACTCATAATTTGTTATCAAGCTGTCAACACGGGTTCAGAAAAAGGAAGATCATGCACAACGAATTTGCTGTATTCGATCCAGAGGTGGACCCAAGCACTTTGAAGATAGACACGCGGTTCACATTGCCTTCATTGACTTTCAAAAAGGCCTTCGATACTGTGCCGCACGAGAGACTGCTGTACAAGCTAGAAAGAATTGGAATCAGAGGTAACCTCCCTCAAGTGGATCGAAAACTTCCTCGTGGGTCGGCGCCAGGTTGTGTGCATCGGCCAAGAGAGGTCAAGTTCTGCTGCGGTCGAGAGTGGGGTTCCTCAGGGTTCAGTACTAGGGCCAATACTGTTTTTTTAATATACGTGAACGATTGTGTCAGGAATCTCGACTGTGAAGCAGCAATGTTTGCCGACGACATTAAAAATCTGGAATGTAATCCAGAGCCCTGCTGACGAAGATAAACTGCAGATCAACCTAACTCGGTTGGAGGAGTGGTCGAATCATTGGCTTTTGCGGTTCAACGTCGATAAGTGTACAATACTTCGCTTAGGCAACCCGTCTGGATCTGCCGAAAGTAGAAGTTACTTTCTCAACGGTGAAGCCTTAAAAGACGTGGAAACCCAAAAAGACCTTGGTGTGCTGACGACCACCACCTTAAAACCATCGTCTCACTGCTCGAAAGTGGCGAAGAGGGCAATTTCGGTGTTGCATGCCATCAAACGAGCCTTTTTAGATTTCGATGAAGATCTTTTTGCTAAGACCTTTGGAACATTCATTAGGCCACATTTGGAATATGCTATGCACGCCTGGAAACCCTGGACAGTACAAGATCAGAACTGCCTCGAAAGAGTCCAGAGGAAAGCCACCAAAATGGTTAGAAGTCAAAGCTCCTTGCCATATCCCCCCGCTAATGAATCTTAATCGGTTCCCTTTGAGTTATAGACAAATGCGTGGTGATCTCCTGCAGACATTCCGCATTGTGAAGGGATTGGATTGTTGCCTGGAATTCTCGGACTTCTTTGAATTTGCCACCACGACCCATCTCCGAGGTCACCCATTGAAACTGCGTGTCCAGCAGGCGAGACTGGATGTGCGCAAGTTCTCCTTCTCTGTCAGAGTGGTTAAACCATGGAATGCCCTCCCTGCAGACGTTGTGATGTCACCATCGCTGGAAAGCTTTAAAAGGAACCTTGACAGTTTTATGTTCCGCAACGAGCCTGAGCGATGACGCATTTATCTTAACCCTCGAGAGTTGTGCACCACTTGTCAAATTTTATGACCGCCTTTTGTACCTTGGCAACCCACACGGTTTCTCTGCATACCGCACTTAATTTTACGTTACAAATAGGGTACTCAAAGGCCCATGCCTATTTCCCTCAATAAATTGAATTGAAAAAAAACGAGATCGCACTTCTCGCTATTTGGAAATGACAAAATGTTTCCTTTGTCAAGATCTTACACCCATGGAGCGAAAAATGGTCTTTCTTGTCATCAACTGCTTAACCTTGTATTCAAAAATCTGGTCGTATTTTCACTGACCTCAATGCACCGGTTAATTTATCTCCTCAGATGTCCAGTTGAGCCAACCCCTCCATTCCACCTTCTACTTCATTTCCCCTGAGGCCGACTTATAAAATTTTCAATGCTTTTAGCCCACCTATAATTTCCGCAACCCCATCTAAAGCATGGATACCGTCTTAACAGTCTAAAGTACTTAGACCGACAGCTTCCCCTCTTGAACGCCGTTCTTCAGGCCTCTCAGTGAAATTTCCCGAACCTTTTCGCATAAATAGCGTTCTTCAAATATAAAATCCGCTATCATCTCAATTTAAAGACAACTTATTTTACCCTCCACAAACTCGCTCCCCCAAACGCACGGGTCATCTTACACTCCTATTATATCACTTCAGGCAGGTCGTCCAAAGGACATAAATCCAACCCAAACCGAAAAGCAATGTAGCACAGTTCTAATTAATCACATACTGCCTTCTCCAAAACTATCCAAACCTTTCCAAAAGGCAAATAACCCTAACCGTGATATCCGACATACAAGACCCAATTTTCCAGAGTTTAATTCTTATAGCTACCAAAAGTTATATCCCAGTCTTAACCCCCTATGGTGGTTCGATACCGGAAAATTGTATTCCTTCACCTTTTAGATATCCCTCTCAGCCTTTTGTTACTGAATTTTCTTATTCAAATAGTTCTGGCGCAGTTGGCAGTTACCCTCCAAACCAAAATAACTTCCAAATTAATTAGCCCCCTCCAATTTTTTTAATAAATAACGAAAACCGTAGTTTGGATACTTGAATTACACCATATGTCATGTAACTTAATGCTAGATCTGTTATAAATAAAATGGCCCAACTGAGAGTCATTGCTTTCGATTTAATGCCCGATGTTTTATGTGTAACTGAATCTTGGACCCATCCTTTAATATCCAAATATTTGCTTGTCATATACCAGTATGACCTCTACCGTCTAGACCGCATTAGTTAGCGTGGTGGTGGTTGTCTTCTCTATAGTAAAGCTTCATTTAAGCACTTCCAGTTCAATCTAGTTGCCACGTCATTCTCTGGTAATTACTGCTTCGAATCTATCTTCCTGTTGCATCGACAAAAGGCGATTCTCGGATACATTTACAACCCGCCTTATTCAGCATCCGGCGATGATACAAAACTTTGTGAAATTTTTTAACGACGCAGCAAGTCTTTCTGATTTCATGCCGCTCGTTTCAAACAACATCCTGGATTTTGCAAAAACCAAAATTACTAAGGCCTATGCGTCGGAATCCACCGATCTTCAATTTCTTTTAGAAAGACTAAAGAAATTGAGGAGGCAAGTGAAAGATCAATCTACCCGTTCGTTATCGGTGCACCTAAGGATTGCAGAGATTTTTGAATTAGACGCTAAGATTCGTCTTGCACGTGACAGACAGAGGGAATCTTCCGCCCTCAGCAAGAAAAACTCAGCAAAATCTGCTGCTCATCTTTTCCGTCGTCAATCCTACTCTAAACGAGGTTACGAAATTCCTGCATTGCTAAATGAACATAAGAAGTTTGTTCTTGAAGATTCTGACAAAGCAGAATTGTTAATTGCGTTCTTTGCAAATTATCTTAATATGGAATCTGAATCGGGTCCGACGCTTCAGCTATCCCCATTCAATTTTATCAGCACCATTGATTCCTCCTTAGAAGTAATTCGTAAGCATATAATTAGTATAAAATGCTCGCAATTTTCGGGCACTGACGGTATTTCAAAACCAGTTATCAAGAGAGAGCTGAGCTTCCCCCGATTGCTCAGTCATATATTCTCAGTTTATCTTTTTAACGGATTCTTTCTTGACTCATGGAAGACTTATTTTATTCTTCCTGTCATCAAGGCGAGATCTCTTTCGGACAAAATTAATTATCGAGGCGTTCACAAAACCCGGGCTCTAGCATAACATCTTGAAAAAATTATTTTTAATCAAATTCTCGAATTTGCCTAGAAAATAAGCTCTAAAGCGACTCACAATATGGTTTTCTACCTGGGAGATCATGCGAAGTGTGTCACTAAGCTTTTCTTAATCTAGTCCCTTCTCTTAGTAATGAGCAACAGTTAGTGATTGTGATGTACTTTGACCTGAGCAAAGCCATTGATAAGGTACCGCAAAGACGTCCTCTGGTGAAACTGGAAGTCCTCAGCATTCGGCCTCCTCTCCTTGACTTCATTGATTCCTACTCGTCTAACCGCAGCCAGAAGGCCTTAGTAGGTAAAAGATTCTTGAAGCCTCAGCCGATCACGAGTGGCATTTTTCAAGGCACGGTTCTAGGTCCCCTTCTTTTCATTCTGTGCATAAGCGAAATTTCAACTGTACTTAAAAATTCCCAAATTTTCGTTTACACTGATGATCTCAAGTGCATTTACTCCTTATCTAAACACACCGCTAATAGTTGCATTGATAAAATCAACACTGATGTACTTATGCTCTCACGTTGGAGCTCTAGATGGCAGATGGAATTTTCTCCATCTAACCCAGTCGGAATTTTTCGTTATACGCTTGAAAGAGAACATACGTTTACGCAGTGTTTTCAACATTCATGAACTCAAAGAAATGGTTTGCTCGCAGCATAACCAGTAACGAAACTTCCTTTTAAGGAAAGCCTGTTAAGCTGGCTTCGGCATTCTCGACTGGCAATCAATCAGTTTTTACTTCCAACCAAGGACCAGCAAAGCGCGCAAAAAGCGTAAGGGCCGCCAAATCCGTCGGCTACGAGGACGAATCTTGTATTAGATGTTCTTATATTTTACTGAGAGTATAAAAACTGGAAAATGAGCTTGCAGACTTAAGGAATCGCTTGCAGGATAACAATACTAGACGAAAAACGGTTAGCAATACAACAGTTAGAAAAGATAGTTACCAAAGGTTTTATGCTTACGTTAATAAGGCAAAACGAAATCGCGACTGCATTCCTTGTCTTAAAGACAATCAGGGAAACAGGTTAATTGATAACTCTGATAAGACCTGCCTCTTATCCAATTTCTTTATGTCCGTGTATACCGAGGAACCATTTTTTGACGAGGACGAATACTACAGTACTGCCACATCTACAAACAAAATAAGCGCGGTGTCGTTCCCAATGGACACAGTAAGAAAAAAAACTCTGAAACAGCTACAGCCCACTAAATCACCTGGCCCAGATGGTATATCCGCAAAAAGTTCTCAATGAACTCACAGAACAGCTGGCCCTTCCGCTCTCAAGATATTTGAAAGTTCGATGGAGGCGGGGGCTCTACCTACCGAGTGGAAGATAGCCAACATAACCCCAATCTATAAAGGGAGGAGAGAGGACATCACCAAACAGTTTCCGACCAGTCAGCCTCACAAGTATCTGTTGCAAAATGATGGAGAAGATTATTAAAACGGAACTGATGAGGCATCTTGAAGAGAATAACTTGCTAAGTTCATATCAACATGGATTTCGAAGTGGTCGATCCTGCCTCACAAACTTGCTCACATCCATGGAAAGTTGGACAAAATCATTAGAAATGGGTTTGTCAGTCGATGCGGTCTACATTGACTTTAGCAAAGCCTTTGACAGGGTTCCACACAAACGTCTGATCTGTAAGCTCCGTCAAATGGGTGTGACTGGCAACCTACTCAAATGGTTGGCCGACTTTCTCACAGACAGGCGCCAGCGTGTTTTGTATCGGAGACACCAAGTCTCACTGGAAACCGTTCACAGTGGAGTTCCGCAGGGCAGCGTTCGGGTCCCATTTTGTTTCTGATATGCGTAAACGACTGCCTGGATTGTCTGACATGCGAGAAGGTAATGTTCGCTGACGATTTGAAGTTATGGAACTCGATTGAAAAAAACCGGAGGATGCGCGAAAATTACAACAAAACTTAGATCGCTTGCAAACATGGTGTGATGAGTGGCTGCTGAACCTTAATCTTAACAAATGCCAAATAATCCGACTGCGGTCTAGTTCCAGAAGGCTGATTGAGTTTGAATACCAGTACTCCATCAGTGGTCACCAACTCCAGGAGGTAAATATTCTAAAAGGACTTGGGTATATGGATAACACCAACTCTCAAACCATCGTCGCACTGTGCGAATATCGCAAAAGAAAGCAATGTGTATCTAGGCGCAATCAGGAGGTCCTTCGTTAATTTTTGACGGAGAGCTTTTTGGGCGCGTTTATGAACATTTATCCGGCCGGTGTTGGAATATTGCGTTCAGGCGTGGCGCCCTTGGACGAAACATGACTACGCTCTGCTGGAGAAAGTTCAACGGAGGGCAACGAAACTAGTCAGCGGATTGGAATGCCTACCCTATGAGGGGCCGCCTAGAAAGACTTAAAATTTTTCCTCTCTCTTATAGGCAATACAGAGGGATATGATCTTAGTCTTCAAACTGGTCAGAGGAGTTGATTGTGCTCTTCAGATGGCCAAATTTTTTTGAATTGGCAAACATGACAAGTCTCCGAGGTCACCAATACAAACTGAAAAGAAATCACGCCAAACTTGAAGTACGGGCCAACTTCTTTTCCCAACGGGTGATTGACGAATGGAACAAGCTGCCAGCCTCAGTTGTTCAGGCTGAAAGCGTTGAAATGTTTAAAAGAAGACTTGATGCATTTTTACTTGATGAACATATATTTAGTCGACAGCAATGATTGATATACTAAAACGACTATCGCCATGTAACATTTGCTTGTTTTGCTAGCGTCTATCTGTAAATAGGGTTTTCAAAGGCTCTGCCTATCTCCCTTATATATACTGAATTATACTGAATTATTAAAGCACCACAAGTACCAAAAAAAACAATTTGTAACAACTCTCTTTGTTCGGACGCGAATACCCATAACGACTGGATAACAGGAACACAGTCTCTGAATCCTGCAATCTTGGGTGTTCTAACGAGCCCGTTGTTGAATCCCAAGAAACTAATGTATGTCAATCTGCAATGGGAAAAGACCACGACAGGATTACGAAGTCAAAAGCAGATAAAAGATCAAGGAAGCAGTTTAAAAGATCAATATACTAGTTCGTTATCTGTACATCTAAGGATTGCAGAGATTTTTGAATAAGTCTCTATGATTTGACTTGCACGTGACAGACAGAGGGAATCTTGCGCGCTCAGCGAGCCAAATTCTGCAAAATATGTTGCTCAACTGTTCCACCGCCGATCCTCCTCTAAACGAGGTTTTGAAACGCCTCCATTACTAAATTAAGCTTAGAACTTCGTTCTCGAAGACTCTGACAAGGCAGAATTGTTAAGTGCATTCTTTGCAAATCATCTTAAGATGGAATCTGAACCAGGTCCGACGTTTCAGGCATGCTCATTCAATGTTATCAGCACCATTGATTTCTCCAAAGAACTAATTCGTATGCAAATAATGCATCTAAACATCACACTCTTCGGGGACTGACGGTATTCGAAACTCAGTTTTTAAGAGAGTGCCGAGCTCTCCCCGATTGCTTAGCCCTATATTCTCAGTTTAGCTTTTAAACGGATTCTTTCCTGATTCATGGAAGCCATCTATTATTCTTCCTGTCTTCAAGTCGGCATCTCTTTCAGACGTATTTAATTATCGAGGCGTTCACAAAACCCCGGCTCTAGCATAACATCTTGAAAAAATTATTTTTAATCAAATTCTCGAATTTGCCTAGACAATTAGCTCTAAAGCGACTCGCAATATGGTTTTCTACCTGTCAGATCATGCGGAGTGTGTCACTTAGCTTTTCTTAATCTCGTCACTTCCCTTCGTAATGAACAACAGTCAGTGATTGGGATGTACTTTGACCTGAGCAAAGCCTTTGATAAGGTACCACACAGACGTCCTCTGGTGAAACTGGAAGCCCTCGGCATCCAGTCTCCTCTCCTTGACTTCATTGGTTCCTACTCGTCTAACCGCAGCCAGAAGGTTTTAGTAGGTAAAAGCTATTCGAAGCCTCAGACGATCACGGGTGAGGCTTTCAAGGCACGTTTCTGGGTGCCCTTCTATTCAAGGTCAAGGTCGAAGGCGGCTGGTTCAAATTCGAAGATAAGTGAATTCTTGTATTTTAAACGGATTTCTTCGTTTCCTGTCGAAAATATTAGCTTAATTATTGACAATTTATTGTATTTCTTCCTCATTATCCACTGCACACACCTGCAGTTATTGCAATTGACGGTGAAACGTTTGGCGAGGAAATTTGAGGCTTGCAGGTGTAACAGACCTGAAATGGACCTTAATGTTTTCGAGCACTGCGAAGAAAGATTAGGAGTCCTTGCGGAATGTTCTACTGCAACTCATGGACAACCACTGCTCACTAACGAGTGTCCATCAGAGCAAGCGTCCTGGGTGGCTAGCCAGCAACCTTAAAAGGGAATTAAACAGGAAACACAAGCTGTGGAGAAAATATTGTGAGTCTAAGCAAGTCGCATATTTGAGAAAGTTTAAAACAGAAAAACAAACTGAGAAGCCTTATCCATAAAAAGCGACAAGAATTTGAAAAGACTTTGCTCCAAATGCCAACGCAGAATCTTAAGTTAGGCTACAGTTACCTCCACAGATGTACAACGAATAAGCATAAAATCCCGATGATAAAGACTGCTATGGGCGTCGAAATTTCTGAAAACGGGGACATAGCCGAGTACTTTTCACTGTTCTACCGCCCAGTCTACACAAACGATGAAATGCTCCTTCGTCCCTCAGCGGATAACCTGCGACTGCAAGTATCAGCCACATTCTATTCTCAGAATTTCTGATCCGAAGGGAATTAAAGGAACTAAAAGAGTCGAAATCGCCATAATCAGAGGAGCTTCCACCCAAAGTTCTGGAAGAACTCGCCAATGAACTTACTGCACCTCTGTCAGCGCGCTTTCAAAAGTCCTTTGACTCCGAAACACTTCCTATCGATTGGAAGCTAGCAAATATTACTCCCTTGTACAAAAGCGATAATAATAATAATAAAAGTTGTATTAAATACCGGTTTACAAGCATTGTCCGATGAAATATTAAGTGGGGATCAGGCTGGCAGTGACAAAACTCATGGATACATTTCATTATAAGTTTTTTTCCTATCTTAATGGTATTCAGGTGAAAAAATGCCACCTTTAAGGATGATAGCAGTTCAGATCAGGGATGGGCTAACACAAGTGCAGTTTGTTGGCAGTCTATCTGTCTCTGCTTCAGGCAACAGTGCATCCGTGGACGGTTGCTCACTGCTGAAGATGTCAACGGTTGCACGCTGCAGAGACGGTGCCGTACCCGTGGGATCGGGTTCAGATGCCACGCACTCCGTCGAACAGGAAAACAGATTCTACCGTGTCGGCGCCCAGAATTCTTGGAAACTGTTCTGTATGCAAAAAATAGTAATAGTTATCTTAAAAAAGAATAACTCCGCTGGATTTTTATATTATGGGGCAGTTTATTCCACATGGCTATGGCGTTTACCAAAAAGAAACGTCGATACTTAACTGTGCAAGCTAATGGAAGAAATAAAAAGACATTGCGATGACTGCTGCGCCGAGGGTGGTCAAGCTGCTTCACAGTGGTAAGGGATTAAATTTACGACTTTTAAAAAGCTTAAACAGTCAAAAGAGTTCCTTCTGCATTCGGCGAAACCATAAGGGATCAATTATTACAAGCCCCCAGCGTTCTTGATACGACAGATTACGGTGCTCCAACGATAAAATTCTTTTCGTGAAGAAGTGCTGAATGGATTCTATTTTCTTCCGTTCACTATCGCGCAGAAGGCTAAATAGAAGCGAGCAGTATTCTAGGCCAGGTCTTACGTACATTTTATAATGGCGGAGTCTAATATCAATAGTTTTAAACTTTTGGAGGATAAACCCGGCAGTTATGCGTGCTTTGGACACAATCAGGGCGCAATGCTCTGAAAGATTGAGACCGTTGGAATATGATATGCCCAGGTCCTTAACAACGCCAGGCACATTTAGATAGTGGCAATCTATGCTTAGTTGAGGCTGATGGTCATCGCCAACAACCATAAAGGAACATTTGTGCCAAGAAGATAAAGGCACCATGTGCAGCACCATTGGGCAAAGGCCTCGAGATCATATTTTAATAGATCAAGCACGGTGTCGCGATCTGCCGGCTTGTATCAATAGGCAACTTTTAAATCGTTGGCATACATAAAGAGCCTACCATTCCGAAATAAACCTGGTACATCATTGACAAAAAGACAAAATAAAAGCGGATCTAGCACACTGCCCTGAATAACTACACTCCTCACACGTGCCGAGTTTGAGATAACATTGGAGATCTTAACATGTTGCGTGCGAGAGCTCAGGTAAGAAGATATCAAGCTCAGAAGTTTACCACATATACCGAAAGAAAAAAGTTTCAGGAGAAGAAGGGCATGGTCAACACGATCGAGGGCCTTGGTGAAATCGAAATAGACTATGTAAAGTGCAAAGCCATTATCCCTAGATTTTAGATCGTGATCAAAGAAAGAGAGCTGACAGGTATCACAAGACCTTGTTTTGAGGAACCCATGCTTGGCTGCACTCAGTAGGTTATTCTCGATTAAGTGATACATCATCTTATCTTTGATCGAGGTCTCCAGGATTTTCAAAGCTGCGGACAGTGTGTTGATTGACCGAAAATCGTCAAATGACGTAGATTTGCCGTGTTTGGGGATATGTAGAATGTGCGATTCCTTCCACACACTGGGAAAGGTTTCACTTTCCAGAGCTAGATTAAATATCTTACATAGAAGTGACGGGAAAATATCATTAGCATCCGCCTTTATAATACTGATCGGTACGCCATCTGGTCCAGGACTATAAGATTGACGAAAACTTCGAATGGCTACGGTTACGTCCCAGAGGGTAAAAGTTATGGTTTCGAGGACGGCACCGGTCCAAACCTGGATGGGCGGAGTGGGAGCGGCCGAATTTTCAATAAATAATTTGGACAGGAAAACGTTGAAACTATCAACCTTCAATTTTTCATTGACTACAGGATTGCCAACGGAGTTCAGTAGGACGGGATGCCATGTTTTACTATGGGTTCTCATTGTGCTTGAAAAAAGTTTTGCGACATTTAACGAACGGTTTTCGACATATTTGACCTAATTGGCCAGCCGTTTTTCTTCGATAAGCCTCTAAGCCTGCTCAAAAACATGTATAATCAAGGACAGAACGGAAATTTTGTTTTACAAATGGAATTGACGAGAGAGTTGACGCAACCTGCGGCAAAAAGATAAAGGGAGATAAACCTCATCCGTGACATTAATTAATTTCTTACGAGGAACAAAACGAGAAATAAGTGGATCAAAAACTTCGTAAAGCATACTGGTACAGGTGTTTACATCCTGAAATATAAATAAATTAGACCAGTCGTGGGAGTTAAGAGGTATCAATAATTCTGTCGAAAGCGCTAATCGAAAATAAAAGAAAAAGCTATATTTTTAGGAAAGCGTTTTATCGGTTTCGAGTTGTAGTGTAGAAACAACGATATCATGGTCTGAGCTCGCAAGTGGGCCTAATGATGACGCTGTCAAAGGCAGGCAACCTCTGCAGAAGATTAGATCAAGTATGCTTGATCCTCGGGTAGGGAAGTCAACAACCTGAGTCCACATGCCAATATCTACGGCCTCGAGTAAGTCCTCGAACTTTATGGGGCCGGAAGGGACTGGAATCCAGCAAATTTCATGAAGGTTGAAATCACCTGCAATTAAGCAATACTTAAAATTTAAGTCAGCTGCGGCGTGAAATGCTTGTGAGAGACAAAGATCGAAATCTTCACTGGCATTGGGCGGGTAATAGACACAGTCAATGAGTAAAGACGTTTTATTTTTAAGGTAATTCGAAACCAACAGCTCTCATCAACCGCATTAAATTGTGGATTGTCTTAATATGGATACAACTTCCTCCACCACGGCTGTCACGGCGATCATTTCGAGTACAAGAATAACCTATAAGAGAGAGTTTGGGGTCGGCTACGGAAGGTGTTGCCCATGTTTCAGTTACTATAAAAATATCTGGACAGTGGACAAAGACTAGATTCTGAAGCAGGGGCATTTTATTGAGCAAGGATCTGGCATTTAGAACGAACAGTTTAAGTGGGCAAGGTGGTTGTTTTTGAGGGAGGGCGGCTAATTCATCCAGTGGTTGACGGGCCACTGAACATAGGGGCGGGTGCTCCCACCCTGTTCTGGAAAAAAAGGTTGTGGGATCATACGTGCCTGATGTAGGTGAAGGGGAGTAAAATATGGAGGTGGAAATGACAAACAGGGGATCCGAGCACAACCGCTAGCTATTGGGGCATTTCCAGGAAATCCCTGGACAGGTAACTGCTAAGAATTCCTATTAAAGTGACACAGAAGGTCAGGTGAGTCTAGTAGTCCAGCAGGACCCTTCGTATTAAGAGACAACTGGTGAAACGACCGTGGAGAAAATTGGCTTCGGGGTGAGGCATGCACTGCTGCGAGTGGCACAGAAGCACTATTTTTGGGCGAGAATGCTTGTATGTTTCTTTTATCAGCCTCAGTATGAGGTCTGGGTAGTAGCTGGAAATTCGATGTAGTTGGGATGGGAATGTTTTCGGGGAAAAAGGCGATCGTAGCGGAGTAGTTTTCGTGGAGAGGCTAAATGTTTTTGGTTTTCGAGTGGTTGAGACTTTAGCCGGACTTGTCTTTGAGCTAAAATCTGCGTTGGCTTACCAGGAGTAACGGTTAAACTTGATATGGTTGTGGTAATAGGAGAAGAACTGCTTTCTTGAGAACGAATAAAAGAAGTACTGTTGTCTTGGGATCCCAAAAGATTAATCAAGATCAGTTTTCGTGCAGAGTTAGCTGGGGATTTAGACGGCGAGGCCGTAGATGACATTGGAGGTGACTTATTCAATATGGCAACAGAAGGAGTCATTTATCTGTTGCCTGTCGACATTGGGGTGAGATCAGGGGAAACTAAGAATGCCATTTTTGACAAAATTCTCTACTTATCTCCTTCCTAGAGAGTATGAAGTCCTCTTCTTTCAAGGAAAAGAGCGTGACTAATATGGGGGCATTACGACTGAGCGAGTGCAGTCGTTAAGTCTACGCGACTTTGAATCCCAAGCCACAGCTTTCCAGAAACACACGCGCCCGGTCGAAAGAAGATATGTAATTTGGAATATTACGCAGCATAAAATTATGCTTGCGTTTTATCCGTTCTTCGGTTTCGGAGCTGATTATCCCAATGAATTGAAAAGCCTGCTGGATAACTGTGTCGGAGGTATTGGTTATAGTTCCTTTAAGCAAAAAATCTACTGTTTCGTCAGACGACGATCGATTATTGCAGGACGAGGTGTAGGCTTGAGCAATCAGAGAATCAAGAGGTTCCAGATTTCCAAAGGGATTTAAGAGTTGAAAATATCTAAAGAGGGCATCGAAGTCTCGCAAACGCTAGATAGGTCCCCTTCCATTACTCTATTACTCAAGGATGGAGAGGAAGCTGCAAACTTGCGTCTTTTTGCGAGTCACTTGCGGGATATCTTAAACTATTAGACGGAATTTCAGTTTACTAAATAGAAAAACGTGGGTTAATAATTTACAATAGTATACATAAATAGGCTAAAATTGCAGCTGATTTCGTACAGTAAATAGAAGACGACACACCGAGCACACTTTAAAACCACACTTATGCAAAGTGCAACTAAGTAATCCAATTGATTATATGGCCGGCACAAATAATATATAGCAGGAAAAGAGCTTTTTTAAACTAACAATTAATAGACATTTCACTGCTAGGTGTAAGAAATATGGTAAAAATAAACCCTTCACTTATCTTTAAATATCGGTCCGCGGGGCGTCCGTGACAACCTACAGGCCCATTAGCTTTACATATATCCTTGGCAAGGTTATGGAAAGGATCCTCGAGAGCAAATCGGTGAAATTCCTCGAGACTCATAATTTGCTATCATAATGTCAACACGGGTTCCAAAAGGAGGATCCTGTACAAAAAATTTGCTGTAATCTCTCCAGAAGTGAACCCAAGCACTTAAAGACAGACACGTGGCTCATGTCACCTTCATTGACTTTCAAAAGGCCTTTAACACTGTGCCGTACCGGAGACCGCTATACAAGCTAGAAAGAATTGGAATCAGAGGAAACCTCCTAAAGTGGATCGAAAACTTCCTCGTAGGTCAGCACCAGGTTGTGTGTATCGGCCAAGAGAGGTCAAGTTGTGCCACGGTCGAGAGTGGGTTTCTCAGGGTTCAGTACTAGGGCCAATAAAGCTCCTAATATACGTGGAAAATTGTGTCAGGGATCTGGACTGTGAAGCGGCAATGTTTGCCGACGACATGAAAATCTGGAATGTAAACTAGAGCCCTGCCGATGAAGATAAACTACAGATTAACTTAACTGGGTTGAAGGCGTTGTCGGATCATTGGCTTTTGTGGCTCAACGTCGATAAGTGTACAATACTTTGCTTAGGCAACCCATCCGGATCTACCGACAGAAGAAGCTACTTTCTCAATGGTGAAGCCTTACAAGACGTGGAAACCCAAAAGGAACTTGGTGTGCTGACGATCACCACCTTAAATCACTGCTCGAAAGTGGCGAAGAGCACATTGGTTGTTTTACATGCCATCAGACGAGCCTTTTTGGATTTCAATGAAGATCTCTTCGCTAAGACATTTGGAACAATTGTAAACCCGCATTTGGAATATGCTGTACAAGCCTGGAGACCCTTGATAGTTGAAGTTCAGAACTGCCTCGAAAAAGTACAGAGAAGAGCCACTAAAATGGCGAGGAGTCAAAGCTCCTTTCCATATCCAACCCGCCTAAAGAATCTTAATATGTTCCCTTTTGAGTAATAGGCAAATGCGTGATAATCTCCTGCAGACATTCTGCATTGTGAAGGGATTGGATTGTTGCCTAGCATTATCGGACTTCTTTAAATTTGCTGCCACGACCATCTCCGAGGTCACCCAATGAAACTGCACGTCCAACAGGCGGGACTGGATACCCACAAGTTCTCCTTATCTGCCAGAGTGGTTACACCATCGAATGCCCTCCCTGAAGACGTTGTGATGTCACAATCGCTGGAAAGCTTAAAAGGAACCTTGACAGTTTTATGTTCCAAAATGAGCCGAAGCGGGGAAAAATTCATCTTTGCCCTCGACAGTCATGTACCCCTTGTCATATTTTATGATCGCCTTTGAATTTTGCAACCCACATGGTTTCTCTATATACTGCACTTAATTTAACGTTACAAATATGGTACTCAAAGGCCTATGCCTATTTGCCTCAATAAATTGAATTGAATTGAATGGAATTGAATCGAATTGAATAAGTAGACACCATGGTTCATGGGTGACCTGAGGTAGCGAAAATATATTTTAAAGAGGGTCACTTAAATTCCCGATGGTCCTTTCTCCGAGTCATGGGAAAGCTGCTGGGAAAAGATAAGGAAAATTAAAGGTTACTAGAATCAGTTTTAAGATTAATGCGCAGTCTTCGCTTGAATGCAGATAGACTAGTAAACGATCTACTTTCAATTGGCAAGTTATTCCAAAGAAAAATTTACCTAAAAGCAAAGGAGAGAGAGCGTTTACACGTGGAGAATGCCGGGGTTGTAAAATAATTGCAGAATTTCTTAGGTTATAAGGCAGACTAAAGGGGGTAATGACAGAAAGCTTGGGGAGAGTTGAGCTATTATTTAGTCGGTACTGGAGACAAAAACCTGTTTCCAGTCTCCTGACCCAAATAAATTTTAGTTTCGTTAGCTGGCATCTTTTTGAGTAAAAAGTAGTTGAAAGAGTCGGAAACAGGAGTTTTTAGTGAAATATTTTTTTGACATTTTCAATTTTTGAACGGCTAGATTCGTTCATTAAACCGAAGAAAGGACAGCAAAATTCAAGAATGGGAAGTACAAACATACGATAAAGTCTTAATTTAATTTCAGGAAGATAGAAATTATAAGAAATAAAGCCGCAAATCTGAGCAGCTTTGGCCGTAATTCTATCGGCATGAGGCTCAAGATCTAAGAAGTTGGTGTAGCTTAAGCCCAAGTCCTTGATGAAAGAACATTCAATCATAGGCAACCTTAAAAAATAAGAGGAAACGGCAGCCTTACAGGCCCAAAACTCATGTATCGACACTTAGTAGGTGAGAACTCCATTAGCCATGTGGAGTTCCAGGCCGAAAAGGCGTCTCAGTCGGAAGGAATTTGTTCTAGGCATCGTTCGGTCGTAGAGTTAGAGAAGGAATACACGCATTTGAGGTCATCAGCATAAATAAAAGATTGAGAATGTTTAACTATCGATGAAATATCATTTATATTCAGTAAGAACAACAAAGGACCTAATACGGTACCTTGAAGGACACCACTAACAATCGGGGTAGCACTTGAGTATGTGGACCACACACATGTGGTGCGGTGGCCGAGGGGTTAGCGCGCGGGGCTGAGTTGTCGAGGGTCTGAAGATCGACGCCGTGCTCTGACACAATATTTTGACCCTATGTCACTCGTAATTCCTCCATGCTCATTTCACTACCCCGTAGCTCCACAACTAACCGTTCTCAGTTTTTGCCTCTAAATATGCTTTTATATGGAATAATCTGCCACTGCAAATTAGGTTGTCGTCTACATTAGCTATTTTCAAAACCAAATAACGCAAACATTTAACTTCGGAAGATATAAAGTCCTTATTGTCTGTTTCCTTCCCAAACTCGCAAATTTGGATTTTGAAAAGGGTCCTCCTGGTATTTGAGGCAGCTTCCCTTGATATTATATTGGTCTCTAATTATATATACATTAGTGAGGGTGGCTGCCGCTTGTCCTCAGAACAATCGGTTGGTTCAATGGAAAATTCGTATTCTTTTGAGTTACCTTCCCCTTGAAAATAGCCAGATTGTGTTCGCCAGCCTTCAGTCTTTGATTGTAGTTCCAAGACAAGTTCCCGGCGTTTCAGCCTTTCCGCAGGAGTAGTCCGGTTGAAAAAACCTCTTTATGCGAGTGACGGAGGTTAGTTTTTTGGATAGGATCGCCTTGATTTGGTCTTTGCTTTCTAGCGTTTTTTTCAGAGGTCGCGGTCGCGGCGTTCCTAGGCTGTCTTCAGACTTTTTGCCGATCCGGAATGCTTTAATAACTTTTACTTCCACGCCCGGTGGGAGCAACTGGTTTAGGAGGCCATTAAACGAAGCAAGGTCTTCGGCGACACGGTCTTCTGGTCGGACTGCAGTTGACTCGTGCAAACCTTGAATAACTAAACACTGTTGTCGATCCTGGTGCTTGGAATTTTCGCTTCCTCTTAAGTTCTCCTTAGGAACTCGAGAACGGTTTACAGAGCTCTCGTTGGGATTTAGTCTACCTCTGAACGTACTCTCATCTAAAGGCTCCAATGAATCCATCAGAGTTTATTGGGATTTTGTCCTCCTGTTGTGGTGTTTCCCCATTGCAGCTTGCCACGCGTTTGTTTCTTCGGATTCAACTACGGGTCTCTTTAGAACCCCCAAGATAGCAGGATGAGATTTGTGGTTTGCTCTGGTCGTCGTCCGTAGGATTCAAAGACTGTGTTCCCGTTGTCTGGTCGTTATGGGTAATCGCGTCCGAACATTGTGAGTATAAACGGTATATACTAAAACGAATATCGCTATGTCACATTGGCCTATTTTGCTAGCGTCTATCTGTTAAATATGTTTTTCAAAGGCTCAGCCTACCTCCCTTTTATATACTAAATTATACTGAATTATACCGGCAAAGTGGTTGAAGGATTGATAGATAGATGTTCTATTTTAGTAGCATGGTGCGCACTGTCATTGGATAAAAATCAATTAAAACGAGTTTGAAATCAAGTACTGTTTAGTTTGAATAGTAAGTCAGCTCCAACAAGGTCAAGGCGTGCTAGTCGATTTCAAAAGCTAAGTGAAATCTTAAATTTTGAACGTATTT
>WEDG01003034.1:0-19621 GCA_017591395.1 Schistocephalus solidus
TCATCATCGGATGATGAATTATCTTAACACTGGTTCTACTAACCCTTTATTTTCCTTATCTTTTCCCAGTGGCCTTCCCTATTACTTGGAAAAAGGACATTCGGTAATTTAAATGACCCTCTTTAAACTATATTTTCGCTACCTTGAGTCGCCCATGAACTATGATGTCTCCTTATATCACCAGTCATCCAATCAATGACGTCATTCGGACGTACAGATCGGTGGTCCACAGTTAAAAATGCTACCGTTTCTTTGGATACTAACCATCATCGGAATTTAATTCTGGATCCTAAGATGCTGAGTACTTAAGGTCGTTGGCGCATTTTCGTGTGATGTTTTTTCATGCACCTAAGTGATCAAGAACGAATCATCTCGACGTTTTATTATCTCATACTGAAATGCAACTGCAGTATTACCCTAATCTACCACATGACCATTTTTCCTTAGCAGTTTTTCTCCTACATTCTACTCTAAAATGAAGGCCTTTTGAACTCTGTCTCCATTTTTAAGGTAGGAGTTTATTTTCACTGCCTAGTTTTCTCTAGTTCACCATTAATTTCAAAACATAGCATATTGTTGACCTAGCAGGACAAGTTATGTATTTGTACATTTTCTCTGTACACATTGTCATAACTTTATTTCTCGTTACTAATGTTTGCTTAGACAGTACCTTCCCGGTGCTAACCAAATATAAATTCTAAATTCTAAAAGCTCTAGACCAATCGCACAGATGACTTTCGTGTTGTTCTAGTTAACAAGGTAGGGTTTCCGTGCATCTTCCGGTACTTAACATCCTCAAGCAAACTTCCTTCATGAAGTTTGTCTTCTGTAACATTGTACTCTGCTAGGCAGGATTTTGTAGCATTGTAACAAAGACCATTGTAAAATAGGCCATTGTAACATAGGACTTCTTCTCAGCTAGAAAGGTCTTTAGTGTTTTTTCCCTGAGCTCACCATGCTACAGCCCTCGACAAATCACACAGATGACTTTTGTGGCATTCTTCCACTACACAACATCCTCAAGCCCACGACTTTTATCAAAGTTGTGTTCTGTTACATTATACTCTGCTAGGCAGGACTTCGTAACATTTGTAACATAGGCTTTCTGTGCTTTTTCCAGTACTTACCATCCTTAAGCCCACTTCCTTTATCCAGTTTGTTTTCTGTAATATTTTTTTCTCCTAGGCAGGACTTATTTATGTCCTATAAAATTCCTCGTGATGAAGCCCGTGACACATATCAACTCTGTGTTCTTTATCGTTTTGCTCAACAAGGCACGCATTTCGGTTGTTTTTGAGAAATAAAGGCTTTGCTCAGGTCACATTAGATCACATCCACTGAATTTTGCCCATTTCGAAGGGAAGTGACGCGGTTCTGTGTGTCTTTTTTTGCTTAACGTGCACAAGGCCGCCGTAAATGACACTTCTGTCAACTTTGACCTTATAGTCAGCTAGACATGTATTTAATGTGTTTTCCTCAGATTAACGTGCTAAAGCCCTCGACAAATCACATAGCTGATATTTATTGCATTTTAATTAAAAAGGCAGGCCTTCACAGTATCTGTCAGTGCTGAACGACCTCAACCACGTGACATATATCATATTTGTGTTCCGTAATACGTACTCAGCTAGGCAATACTTCTCTGTGTCCTACGAAACTCAAAGTATCAGGCTGTGACATATATTAACTCTTTCTTCTGTGTCATTGTACTCAGGCTGGCAGGTGTTCTGGGTTTATTGCAGAAATCAAGGTATTCAAGACCGAGAGAAATCCCACTACTCTCCTCTATGGCTTAGTTGTCATCTCCGCAGGCGTTCTGTGTGTCTTCCTGAGCTTGACGGGATCAAGGCCGCTGTTAAATACACTACTGATCTCTTTGAAATCATAGTCAGCTGGACAGGCCTTCAGCCTATTTTCCTGATATCACCGAGTTAAAGCCCTCGACAAATCGCACATATGACTTTCGTGGCAGCCTAGTTAACTAAGTTGGCCTTCTGTGCGTCTTCCATTACTCAGCGTCCTCAAGTACACAATCTCTATCAACTTTGTGTTCGGTAACATTGTTCTTAGAAAGGCAGGAATTATCTGCTTCCTCCAGAACTCAACGTAATTAAGCAAGCGTCATATATCAATTCTCTGTTTTTTCACCTTTTTGCTCAGCAAGGCCGGCGTTTATTTTGTTTTCGATAAATTAACATGATCAAACCCGTAACATACAACAACCCATATTATGTATAATTGAAGTGAGACTGGCAGGCCTTTCATGTTCAAGACCAAGATAAATCACACAGTGGTATTTTTTTACTTAGCTGTTACCTCAACAGGCGTTCTGTGTGTGTGCTCCTGAGCTCAAAGTGCTGAAGGTGGCCGAAAATGACAATAGTGATTTATTTGACTTAATAGTCATCTAGGCATGCATTCAGCGTGTTTTCCTGAGCTCACCGTGCTAAAGCAGTAGACAAATCGCAAAGCTGGCATTTGTGGTTGTCTAGTTAACAAGGTAGGCCTTCTGTGCGTCTTCCAGTACTCATCGTCCTCAAGCCCGCGTCCTATATGAACTTTGTTTTCTGTTACAATGTTCACAGCAAGGCAGGACTTATTTGTGTCCTACAAAACTCAACGTGATAAAGCCTGTTGCCTAGATCAACTCTTTGTTCTGTATCATTCGAATCAGCCTAGCATGCCTCCTGTGTGTCGTCCAGAACACTCCCTGTTCAAGACAGACCGACATCCCACTACTGACTTCTGTTAATTAAAAATCAGCTAAGCAGGCCTTCAGAGTGGGTTCCTGAGCTCTAAGGTGATAATGCTTTCCGCAAGGTAAACAGTTAATTTTCTTGGAAGTCTAGCGAACAAGGTAGGCCTTATGTGCGTCTTCAATTACTTAACGTCCTCAAAAACGCGTCCAGATTAAACTTTGAGTTCTGTTACATTGTACTCAGCTTAACATGACTTCCCTGTGTCCTAAAAAATTCAACGTTATCAAGCTTGTGACATATATCAAGTCTTTTTCTGAAGCATTGTACTTAGTCTGTCAGGTCTTCTGTTAGACCTCCAGCACTAAAAGTGTTCAAGACCTCGACAAATTCTACTACTGTCTTATGTTACTTGGTTGTCAGCTCCACTGGCGTTCTGTGCGTCTTATTGAGCTCTACGTGTAAAGGATGCCGTAAATGACACATCTGACTTCTTTAACATTATTGTCAGCTAGACAGGTCTTTAGTGTGTTTTACTGAGCTCAACGCGTATAAGACTCTTTAAATCTCACAGTTGACATTCTTGACATTTAATTTAAGTAGGCAGGCCTCCTGTTCGTCTTCCTAGGAGACAACGTCCTCAAGTCCAAATTTGAAGATAAGTGAATTCTCGATTTTCAACTGATTTTTACGTTTCCTGTAGAAAATATTAGCTTAATTATTGACAATTAATTGTATTTCTACCTTATCATCAGCTGCACACACCTGCAGTTATTGCAATTGCAAAAGGGAGAAATATAGAGTTTTTAAACTTTTTCACCCTACATAGCCTCATTAAAGTTCTCGCAGATTTACGTCAAAACGACAAAATCTAAAGGCTAATTCTAGAAATAAAGTTAAAAATTTGTGAGTTTACCTTATTTTCATCGAAGAATAATTTGTCGTAACTGGTATACTAGTTGATATAATTTTTCATCCTGCATAGCCTCCTCGCTAATTCTATTTTCAGTTTAAACTCGTTACCTAGCAGATAATTGCTTGCAGTGACTTGCTTAAAATATTAAATCCTTTAATCCGCAAAACGTCACTAGTAACAATTTTCCTTCGTATTATTGATTTGAAAAGGACTTATATTTTAAAACCAATATGAAACCCCAGTCAGTACTTAGAAGCAAACATCCTCTTCGCGTAAAACTTCCACTAGAACAACCCACCGTAAGCATGAAGAAATTAGACCATGACGCCCTGGAAAACTTTAATACCTTTATGTCTAAATATGGTTCTCTCTTCACGATCCTTGGTACTTTTTTGAGGGAAAGTTGTCTTCACTCACTTCTGAACAATGCGTGAAACTAGAGCCTTCTATAAACATGGTCAGTACTGAGTCACTTGACCGACATAAGATAAGTTTCAATTTTCTTTTAAAAAACGTTCCCAAGAGCAAAATCCTCCTGGACGTTGCATTTCATTTCCTTTACTCGTGCGGCTTTAACTTTAAAGTCGCTGAAGCTAAAAGGTTATCTTCCCCTAGTAAAAACCCTCCTATTCTGGTCAAACTTTTTTCAGCGATTGAAGTTGACCTTATTTTCTCTAGGCATGAGCACTCAGCTCAATATTTGAAAAAAACAAGTTGTTTATCTGTAGGGATAAAACCCCAATGGAACGTTTGGTTTCACCATCATTAGCAAACAAGAAGCCTTGGTCTACACCTTCAATACGAAAAGTTATCTCAGAGGTTTGTCCGGTAGCTAAAGCAAGCCCACGGCCCTCCGGATCGACAGGAATTTCAAGTCAAGCTGAATCTTCACCTGTTTACCTTGTTTCTGGTTTGAGGGAAATACTGTCAACTCCACTTCATTCTCATCCCAAGCAAACCATGCCTGCTATACCTGACAAATCTAGTAACCCTAAGAAAACTCCTAGTAAATCTAAATCTGCGGCTTATCCCGGCTTTAAAATCAGCAATGGCATTACCGATGGGAAACCTGCTAACCCCTCATCATCTACAACAGCTGCGAACGCTAACGATAGCATCTTTCCCAACCCAAAAATTGTCCAAAATCCACAAATATTTAACGCTTCAAATTATGCTACCAGTTTATCAAAATCATTTATTCCTTTTTCAAATGCACGTTTTCCGCCAATTTTTGCTAACGTCCCTCATAATCTCATTTCTATGCAACCCCCTATCTTTCAAACGCCACAATATAGCCTTCCCTTCCAAGGTTTTCATCCAAATATGCCACTGTACAATAATCTCAGTTCTCTTAACAGTAACATTTCGACAAATTGTAGACCAGAGCAATTATGTTTCCCACCTTTCGTTTGTTCTTTCCAGTTTTCTACTCCGCCAACAAATAATCCTTTTTTATAAATACTGATGAGCGTAACCTGCCGCTCAGGAATACGCTCAGCTTAGTTTCACTCAGTGCGAGGTCAGTTGTAAATAAGATGGCTGATCTTGATCCAGATGTGCTGTGCATCACTGAATCCTGGGCTTGCTATAGATAATTTCAATTTGTACCGACAAGACCGCGCTGAAAAACGTGATGGTGGTTGCCTCCTTTATATTAAGTTATCCTTTGTACATTTCCCTTTTCATCTGAACATTTCGTCTTTTTCTGGTAATGTATGCTTTGCTTCAGTCATCCTCCCACACAATAAAAAAGCGGTAATTGGCTGTGTCTATAATCCTCCGTGTTATTCTGATAATGAAATCGAGCTCTGTGAACTATTTGAAAAAGTTGCAGACACTCAGTTTGATGTCAAAATAATCGTAGGCGATTTTAATATGCCAGACATTGACTGGCAGGCCAATTCCTCTCCGCCTAAACATCAGAAATTGGTCGAAACTATTAACTTTTCAAACATGTCCCAACTGGTCAGATCAGTTACTAGAAATGACAACATTTTCGATTTAATTTTTACAAACGATGTCCACCCTCTCTTTATGAATTTTCATTATGATCTATTTACAAGTGATCACGCAATAATTTACTGTTGTCTTCCAGTTCCCCTTCTTACGAAGCCTGAGGTTAAATGCAATAACCTCAACTTTGCTAACATAAACCATGAAACAGTAAATAATTTCGTAAGCACTCTAGATTGGCAAAGCATATTCTCAATCAACGATCTTAACTTTTTCCGTGAGCTATTGCAGAGCCTCACAGAAAAAAATCCAGGCTTTTATCCCGTTTAAGATTTTTAATTCACATACAGCTTCTTCTACTGTTCCGCATTTTCTCCAGAACAGACTTAAAAAATTACGAAAGCAACTTAAAGATTCATCTAAAAGCTCTTTGTCAGTTCATTTAAGGATTGCACAAATATTTGAATTAGCATCGAGAATAAGGCTCGCGCGAGATAGGCGTAGGGAGTCTCGGGCACTAAGTGATGCCAATTCATCCAAATCTGTTGCTAAAATCTTTCATTTTCGGTCATCGGCTAAGCGTCTGAATGTAACTCCGCCCTATCTCGACTGTAAAAAAAAATTTGTGACATATGATTTGGGCAAAGCAGAATTGTTAAACTCGTTTTTTGCCAACCACTTTACCATTGAAACTAGCCCCACTCCCACAATTCCTCTTCTTTCAAATTCGCTTCTAACAACTATAAATTTCTCGCCTTCATGTATTCAAAAAGACATAGCTCACCTAAAAAATTCACATTCTGTTGGAACTGATAACATTCCAAACACACTTATTAAACAGTTAAGGGATTTTTCACCTTTACTAAGCAAATTATTCTCAGTATTTCTCGAAAATGGTTTCTTCCCGATTATTGGAAAACTTATATTATAATACCAGTTTTTAAATCAGGTTCCCGCTTGGACATTCATAACTATCGCGGTGTTCATAAAACGCCCTCTCTTGCTAAACTCTTCGAAAAAACTAATTGCAAAACAAATCACGGATTTTTGCATAAGCAATAAAATTATTAACTTTTCCCAACACGGCTTCTTACCGGATTGTTCTTGTGAAACATGCCACACGTCTTTTCTAAATCTACTAACATCTCTTCGTAATGATCATCTATCTGTAGTAGTTATCTATTTTGATCTTAGTAAGGCATTCGATAAGGTGCCTCATAAACGACTTCTAGCTAAACTAGAAGCTATAGGATTGCGTTGTCCCCTTACTGACTTTATTAGATCATACCTCGATGATTGAAAACAAAAAGTTTAAGTAGGGTCCTCATACTCACGTGCTTCCCCGATTGTAAGTGGTGTCGTTCAAGGTACCGTATTAGGTCCTTTGTTGTTCTTACTGTATATAAATGATATTTCATCGATAGTTAAACATTCTCAATCTTTTATTTATGCTGATGACCTCAAATGCGTGTATTTCTTCTCTAACTCTACAAACGAACGGTGCCTAGAACAAATTCATTCAGACTTAGATGCTCTTTCGGCCTGGAGCTCCACATGGCTAATGGAGTTCTCACCTACTAAGTGTCGCTACATGAGTTTTGGGCCTGTAAGGCTGCCGCAACCTCTTATCTTTTAAGGTTGCCATATGATTGAATGTTCCACCATCAAGGACTTGGGCTTAAGCTTTACAAATAAATTAGATCTTTCGCCTCATGCCGATAGAATTACGGCCACAGCTTCTCAGATTTGCGGCTTTATTTCTTATAATTTCTACCTTCCTGAAATTAAATTAAGACTTTATCGTAAGTTTGTACTTCCCATTCTTGAATTTTGCTGTCCTTTCTTCGGTTTTGATGAACGTATCTAGCCGTTCAAAAATTGAAAAATGTCCAAAGACATTTCACAAAAAAACTCCTATTTCCGACTCTTTCAACTACTTCCTACTCAACAAGATGCCAGCTAACAAAGCTAAAATTTCTTTGTGTCAGGAGAATTGAAGCAGGCTTTTGTCTCCTTTTTCGACTAAATAATAGTTCACCTCTCCCCAAACTTTCTGTCATTACCCCCGTTAGTCTTCCTTATAACCTAAGAAATTCTGCACTCATTATACCTCCCCCTGCATCCTCCACGTGTAAACGCTCTCTTTTCTTTGCTTCTAGGTATAGTTTTCTTTGGAATAACTTGCAAATTGAAATAAGGTCGTTACCTAGTCTATCTGCATTCAAGCGAAGACTGCACATTTATCTTAACACTGATATTATTAACCTTTTATTTTCCTCATCTTTTCCCAGTAGCTTTCCCCATGACTCGGAGAAAGGACCATCGGGAATTTGTGTAACCCTCTTGAAACTATATTTGCGCTACCTCGAGACGCCCATGAACTATAATGTCTCCTTATATCACCCGTCCTCCAAACGATGACGTCATTCGGACGTACAAATTAGGTGGTCCACAGTCTTAAATTCTGCAGTGTCTTTGGATACTAACCATCATCAGAATTCAATTCTGGATCCTATGATGCTGAGGACTTAAGTTCATTGACGCATTTTCGTGAGATTCTGTTTCATACGCCTAAGTGATAAAGAACGAATCACCTCGACGTTTTTATTATCTCATTCTGAAATGCTACTGCAGTATTACCCTATTCTATCACCTGACTATTTTTTCCTAAGCAGTTTTTTTCTCCTACCTTCTATTCGAAAATGATGGCCTATTGAACTTTGCCTCCATTTTCATGGTAGGAGTTTTTTTTCACTGCCTATTTTTTCTAGTTCACCATTAATTTTAAAACATTGCTAACTGTTGACATAGAAGGACAAGTTATGAATTTGTACATTTTATCTGCATACATTGTCATAACTTTATTTCGTTACTAATGTTTGCTTAGACAGTACCTTCCCGGTGCTAACCAAATATAAATTCTAAAATTCTAAATATATCAACATTGTGTTTTGTAAGATTGTAATCTGCTGTGCAGTACTTCTGTGTGTACTCCAGAATTCAACGTGATTAAGCCCGCGACATAAATCAATTCCTTGTTTGTTATCATTACACTCAACAAAGCAGGCCTCAAGTGTGTTTTCTAGAACTGAACGTGATCATGCCCGTGACAGATATCAACTATTTGTTCTGTAAAATTGTACTCAACTAGGCAGGTCTTCTGTGTGTCTTAGTGAATTTAACGTGTTCCTGACCACGATAAATCCCACCACTGTCTTATGTGACTTAGTTGTGAGCTCCGCCGGCGTTCTATGTGTCCTCCTGAGATCTGCGATCTCCAATCCACCGTTAATGACACGACTGACTTTTTTGACTTTATAGTCAGCTAGACAAACCTTAATGTGTGTTTTCCTAAACTCAACGCGCTTAAGCCGTCGACAAATTGCGCAGCTGACATTCAGGGCAGTCTAGTTTAACTAACCAGGCCTTTAGTGCGTCTTCCAGTACTCAAAGTCCTCAATCCCGTGAGCTTTGTAAACTGTTTGCTCTGTTACATTATACTCACTACTCTGGTTCCTTCAAAACTCAACGGGATCAAGCCCGTGACATATATAACTTCTGTTTTCTATATCGTTTTACTCAGCAAGGCAGGCCTTAAATATGTTTTCGAGAACTCAACGTGATCATACCTGATACACATATCTCTTCTTTGTTCGGTATCATTGTACTCAGAATGTCAGGCCTTCTGTGCGGTATCCAGTACTCAAAGTTTTCAAGACTATCAGAAATCCACTACTGTATTTTGTGAGTTGATTGTCAGCTAGGCTGGCGTTCTACGTGTCTTTCTGAGCTCAACTTGCTCAAGACCGCGTTAAATTGCACTACTGACTTCTATGAATAAAAAGTCTGGTTTGCATGCCTTCATTGTGTTTTTTCCTGATACAAACGTGCTCAAGCCATCGCCAAAACGCACACCTGAATTTTTGTGGCAGTCCTGTTAACTAGGAAGGCCTTCCGTGCGTATTCTAGGACTCATCATTCCAAGCCTGTGACCTATATTTACTTTTTGTTTTGTAACATTGAACACAGCAAGGCAGGAATTATCTGTGTCCAACAATACGCAACGTAAGTTAGCCCGTCGCATGGATCCACTCTTGTTCTGTATCATTGTATTCAGCCTGGCAGTCCTTTTGTGTGTCTTGCTGAACTCAACTTCCTCAAGCCCATGACATATACCAACATTGTGTTCCATAAGATTGTATAATGCAAGGCAGGACGTATGTGTACCCCAGAATACAACGTGATTAAGCCAGCGACAGATAATTACTCTTTGTTCTACATAAGTTTGTTTTCGAGAACTAAACGACAAAACGACAAAACGAATAAACGAACATATTGACCTGAACGGTTGCCACGTGGTTTGAATTTTCGAGCAACAAGAAGACCGAATTTAATCGAGTCTTTGCACTGAAACAATCAGTCCACAGACATTAATTGGTTCGAATTATTGAATCAATTAACTGAATCTTCCGCTCAGTGCCTTCGATACCCTTACAGTTTGACTAGGAGGGTTCTCCAAATCGATCCCTGTCGGAAATCTTGGCCTACATAACCCACCAGTCCAATCCATTCTCTCTCCAGGGTTTCTGAGGACTTTTGTTCGACTAGGACAGTTCTCCAAATAGAGCCACCTGCCGAGAAATTTTGGCTTGGCCTTCACAACCTAGCAGTCCAATCCAGGCTCTAACTCCTCGTCAGGCTTTCTGAGGAGTATCTACAAAACAGGCTGAGTCGTTCATTATCCATATTCTGTCTAATTGATTTTGCAATTTATATCGAGTAACTCGTTATAACTAATACGTTTAACAACTTCCACTAACAGAAGTAGTTAAGAACGTTCGGAAGATTTCATTAATTTGCAAAAAAGGCGGTATAGATAATTTATATACTGTTTGTGTAAAAGCGCTGGTAGTGTAAACCTACACCTAGCCACTCGTTACTTCTTAAGTCACCACACAAAAATTCAAAAAGTCATGCCGCAAGCCGGAATTGAACCCGCGACCACCAACGCGATGGCGACGCTCGCTTACCACTCGACCACCTCATCACGGCGGTGAGCGCTCTCTCAAATTAATATGCATGCTATTGACAACACTGCCATTTGTGGAGGCTGTCATAAACTGTCCATGAAGCTTAACCAACTCGAGGATGAGATAAGACAAATAAAATCTGCGCTAAAAGGCACCTCTAAAGCAGTAGATGCCACTCAGGAGTCCACTGAACGACTTACCAGAAGCAAAACCATCGATACCCGATCAAAGGGTAACCCAACAACAACTTTGACAGCTGCTTCGGCTACTGAACAGCAAGTACCAACGGCGCAGGACAAAAATAGTCCGCCTAAAACAAAAAAAGCCGTCCAAACCGCAAAACTGATACCAAGAAGGAAAAAGCCAATGGACAACCGACTTCGAAAGATTCCTCAAAACAGCTTGAACACGAAGCTTTGACCATTGCCTTGTCCACCACAGGAAGTACTGAGATTCTCACATCAATCACAAGCAGTAGAACCGATTCCCCAACCAAAAATACCACCTGCGATTCAAAATCGTCGAACCCGTGGAATTCGCTGAATCGAAAAAAAACCGGATCAAAGCCAACACATAGCCAATCAGCATCCCCTCCATCATCACCAGTTCGCAACGTGAAACCTTCCCACCAGATAGAGGAAGACAGCGTCGAAGTTACAAAAAATGCCACGGACAGAAAAAAAAGCTTCATAATACAGGGACTACCTGGAATCAACAGCTGCGACTCCAGTAGACCGATATTCTGAAGACATGAACCACTTTCGTGAACTTTCTGAACAATATGCTGGAACCAAATACGTCGATTGAACTGGAAAAAGCCTTCCGCCTTGGAAAGCGGCCCGAAAGCCAATCCGAATCAAACACGTCCTAGGCCTCTAAAAAGATATCTTGACCAGTAGCCAGGACGCCAGTCACATTCTGTCAAGGCGCTTTTAAGTTACAAAACTCAAACCCTGGAATTTTTTCAACAGGACTTCTCACCTGCTGAGCGGAACAAAACGCCATCAACTTGTCATCGAACTAAGACGGCGGCTCAGCGAGGGGACTACAAACTTGGTTATTTACAACAACCAAGTGATCCATCGTCCATTATTCTCCCCTGGAGAGGCCCGTTCCGGATTACCACGCAGTTGGCCCAGTAAACAGGGGCTCGCGCCCGACTGTTAGCACTTTCCGAGCAAAACCGAAAACTAACATGCATGTACACTAATGCACAGAGTATATTATCGAAGCTCGACGAGCTTAAGATTCATATCTGCGATATATCTCCAGATAAAATTTCCGTAACAGAAACTTGGTTGTCCCAAACACGTGGACGACCGAGAGGTAAATATGGCTGGCTACCAACTTTTAAGAAAAGACAGGAAAGAGCGTAAAAGAAGGTGGCGTACTCACATACGTGAAAAGCGAAATTACAGTTTTAGACAAAAACTTATAAACTCGCGCCTACTTCTGGAGGCGATATGGCTATCCGTAAAAGTGCCAGGTACATCAAGTCTAGATGTCCTGACAGTCTACCGCCCACCGAGAAGAGACCCCGTAGCTGATGCTTACCTGCTAGAGGAACTTGAAAAGATTGCCACACGGTTGGATATCCTGATCATGGGTGACTTCAATGCGCCTCACATCGACTGGAGCTCGACCTGTGCACATAGTTCTGATCTAGCCTTCGACGGTTGTTTTCTGAGCACGAGACTCAAGCTACGTCTCACACAGCACGTCAGTTTTCCAACCAGGGTGTGCGAAGGACAACAGGCCAATTGCCTGGACCTAGTTCTCACGAAGTCGCACGACAGCATCGACGAAGTGTCGTGTCTACCGCCGCTAGGCAAAAGTGACCACGTGGTAATGCGATGGGAGTACTCACTATTTTTCTATACCAGCAAGACCCACAACAATCAGAAGGAATATATGGCAAGGCGATTTCGGTGGAATGAGGGCCGAACTCATGCGCACCCAGTGGGAACCTTTATTTTTTGGAAACGTCACCGAGGACTGGGAAACGTTCCGGGACATACTGCACAGGCTCATGGAAAAACACTGTCCAATTTTGAGAAAAAGGTTAACGCACAGACCGCGATGGCTTTCGCAGGCCTTAAAATTCGAAGTTAACAAAAAGCGGAGATTGTGGAAAAATCGCTTACGGACGGAACTCCTACATCTCTAAATGCGTATAAAATGCAGAGAAATCGGGTCAAGGTCCTTATTTTTAGAACAAGACAGGCTTTCGAAGTGGACCTGCTGAACCGGGCCACCGTGAACCCGAAACTGTTTTACGGTAACCTCAGACAGAAATCACGGAACAAGGATCCAATACCCCTGCTGGAGGACCGCCGAGGGCATAGACCTCACTGAAGACGGTGCGAAGGCTTATCATCTTTCGGAATTTTTCCAGTCGGTTTTCACAAAGGAAACGAGATACGATCACCCTACCGATGGCTTCGAAGTGGATACAATAGTCGAGACTGTTAATTTGTACCGAGACTACTGTCCTCAAGGAACTTTTTTGGGGTTAAAGGAATCCAAGTCTCCGGGTCCCGATGGAAGTACCTGCCAAGCTGTTGAAAAGAGCTCGCGAGAGAGTTGGCAAAACCACTCTCTACGCTTTTCCAAGCATCCTTCCAGACCGGAAGTCTACCAGCCGACTGGAAATCCGCATGGATTACGCCACTTTATAAGGGTGGAAGCCGAGCCTCTGCTAATAATTATCGACCGGTCAGCCTTACTTCAGTTTGCTGCAAAATCATGGAAAAAATAATTAAGCAACAACTAAAACAGTTCTTCGAACATAACAATCTGCTATCCGATGCCCAGCACGGTTTTCCGTAGAGGTAGATCCTGCGTCACAAATTTGCTCTACTGTTTTAGAACGTTGGACTGAAGCGGTCGATAGTGGTAATACGGTGCACGCAGTCTATATAGACTTCAAAAAGGCTTTTGATAGCGTGCCACACCACCGCCTTCTTTATAAACTCAACCGCATAGGCGTAAGAGGTAGACTTCTGACATGGATAGAAAACTTTAACTGGCCGCTCACAAACTGTGCATATCAGAGACAAACAGTCGACTAAAGTTGAGGTCGAGAGTGGTGTTCCCCAAGGCTCTGTTCTCGGCCCTATACTGTTCATTGTCTACATCAACAATTGTGTCAACGAACTGGACTGCGATATTGCCATGTTTGCCGATGATCTCAAACTTTGGCGCGTCATTCAAACTGCGGCTGATGAAGAGAACTTGCAGGCAAACTTAAATCGACTCCAGAAATGGTCCAATGACTGGCTCTTGCCGTTTAATGTGAGCAAGTGCAACATCATAAGAGTCGGGAAAAGCAATACTTCGAACCGTACGGTTAACAGTCTGAATGGCATTCCATTGAACGAAGTGGATGTCCAAAATGACCTTGGAGTCTGGATCACGCCTTCGCTTAAACCCTCCCTACATTGCGCAAAGGTAGCGAAGTCAGCCATGTCGATTCTGCACCTCGTTTAACGAGCTTTTGCAGCCTTCACTACCGACTGCTTCGCTAAAAGTCTTCGGAACATTCGTGCGGCCACAGCTGGAGTCCGCTATCTAAGCTTGGAGACCCTGGGCGGCGAAGGACATCAACATCCTCGAAAAAGGTCCAAAGGCGAGCAACCAAGACTTGTCCTTGGACATGGCTCACTGCCTTATGAAACACGGCTGTCGAGTCTCAATCTCTTTCCTTGCACTATAGACAGCTTCGGGGGACCTGATACTAACATTCCGCATACTACGTATCCAGGACTGTTGTCTCGTGCCAGGGATTTCTTCGAGTTAGCAAAAACAACGAACTTGAGAGGTCATCCTCCCTCAAATTACGTGTGACTGGAGCAAGGCTAGACACTCGGAAGTACTTCTTCTCCAAAAGAGTAGTCAAAGCTTGGAATAGTCTTCCTCTGGTTGTTGTAATGTCGGACTCCTTCGAGGTTTTTAAGCGAAAGTTAGATCGATATAATGGTGCGAGCTACAACTAACTGAAAGCTGCAAGTGTAGTCAGCTAGAAAGGCCTTTATTCTGTTTTTCTGACCTATCGCACGGCTGACGTTCATGGCAGTCTAGATAACAAGAGAGGCCTTCTGTGCGTCTTCCATTGCTCAACGTCCTCAAGCTCACGATCTCTATCAACTTTGTAGTCTGTTACATTGTACTAAGTAGGCAGGACTTATCTGCTTCCTCCAGAACTTAACGTGATCAAGCACGCGTCATATATCAACTATCTGTTCTTCAACGTTTTGCTCAGCAACGCAGGCATTTAATGTGTTTTCGAGAAATAAACGTGATCAAGCCCGTTATATACATCAACCCATAGTTATATATAATTGAAATGAGATTAGCAGGCCTTTCGTGTGTCCTTCGGATCTTTACGTCTTCAAGCCCGAGAGAAATAGCACAGCGGTCTTTTTGACTTAGGTGTCATCTCATCCGGCGTTCTGTGTGTCCTCCTGAGCTCAAAGTGCTGAAGGCAGCCGTAAATGACAACCGTAATTTATTGACTTAATAGTCATCTAGGCATGCATTCAGTGTGTTTTCCTGAGCTCACCATGCTAAAGCACTCAACAAATCGCACAACTGACATTTGTGGTTGTCTATTTAACAAGGTGGGACTTCTGTGCGTCTTCTAGTACTCATCGTCCTGTCTTATGTGACTAAGTTGTCGGCTCCGCAGGCGTTCTGTTTGTCCTCTTGAGGTCTGCGTGCTGAAGGCCGCCGTAGATGACACGACTGACTTCTTTGACTTTATAGTCAGCTAGACAGGTTTAATGTGTGTTTTACTAAAATCAACGCGCTAAAGCCCTCGACAATTGGCGCAGCTGACTTTCATGGCAGTCTAGTTTACATACCAGGTCGTCTGTGCGTCTTCCATTACTCAACGTCCTCAATCTCGTGAACTTTATACATATTGTGCGTTGTTACATTGTACTCACTACTCTGATACCTTCAAAACCCAATGTGATCTAGATTGTGACATATATAATCTCTGTGTTCTGTACGATTTTACTCAGCAACGCAGGCCTTAAGTATTTTTTCGGAAATTCAATGTTATCAAGCCTGAGTCATATATCACTACTCAGAATGGCAGACCTTCTGTTTGTCTACCAGAACTCAACGGGTTAAAGACCGTGTGAAATCGCACTACTGTCATTTGTATATAAGTTGTCAGCTACGGTAGCGTTCTGCGTGTTTTCATGAGCCCAACTTGCGCAGGACCTTTGAAAAAAAATGCAACTTACTTCGTTGATTTAATAGTCAGCTAGACAGGCCTTTCGGAGTGTTTTCCTGATAGCAACGTGCTTAAGCCCTCGACAAATCTCATAGCTGACATTTTTGGCAGTCCTGTTAACTAGGAAGGCCTTCTGTGCATCTACCAGTACTCGTCGTTCCAAGACCGCGACCTACATCATCTTTGTGTCCCGTAACATTGTGCACAACTAGGCAGTACTTCTCTGTGTCCGACAAATATCCACGTGATCAAGCCTGTAGCTTTTATCAACTCTTGGTTCTGTATCATTGTACTCAGCCTTGCAGGCCTTCTGTTTATTTTTCCGGTACTCAACGTGTTCAAGACCACCAGAAATCTACTACTGTATTTTGTGAGTAAATTAGCAGCTAGGGTGGCTTTCTACGTGTCTTTCTGAGCTCAAGATGCTCAAGACCGCGTTAAATTGCACTACTGACTTCTATGAATTAATAGTCTGGTTCGCAAGCGCTCAGTGTTTTTCCTAATACAAACGTGCCCAGGAAGCGCAGGCCTTCAAAGTGCGTTCCCTGAGCTGATCGTGCTAAAGGCCTCAACAAATCGCACTGCTGACAACTGTGTCATTCTAATTAAGTTGGCTGGCCTTCTGTTTGTCTTTAAGGAATCAACGTCCTCAAAGCTGTGACATATATCAACTTTCGGTTCTGTAGCATTGTACTCAGCATGGCAGGCCTTCTTTGTTTCCTATAGAACTCAAAATGATCAAGCTTGCGACAAATATCAATTTTGTGTTCTGTCACATAGTTCACAGCTATGCAGGCCTTCTGTTTATCTTTCATAACTCAACCTGTCAGGACCGCAATAAATCCAACCTATGTGTTCTGTGACTAAGTTTCTCAGCTCCGCAGGTATCCCGTGCGTCTTCCTTAGCCCAACGTACTCAAGGACGCCGTGAATAACACTACCGACTAATATGAATTTATAGTCAAAAAGACAGATTTTAAGTGTGATTTTCTGAGCTCAAAACGCTCAAGCACTTAATAAATCGCACAGCTGACTTTCGTGGAAATCTATATTAATAAGCAGGCCGTCTGTTTATCGTCCAGGACTCAAAAGACTAAAACCCACGATATATATCATTTGTGTGTTCCGTAACATTGACCTTAGCTAGACAGGCCTTAAGTGTGTTTTTCAGAGCTCAACGGGTTCAAAACCCTCAAAATGCCCACTTATATCTTCTGCTAATAAGTTGTCAGCTACGGAGGCGTTCTATGTACCCTCCCATGCTCACGTGCTCGAGACCACTGTTAATTTTACTACTGACTTCTGCGAATTTATAGTCAGCTACGCAGGACTTCAGTGGGTGTTCCGGAGCTCATCGTGCTAAAGGGCTAAACAGCCGCACTATTGATAACTTTGGGATAGTTGTTAAATATGCAAGCAAAATGTGCGTTTTCAAGAACTCATCACCAGCAATCCCGTGACATACATCAACTATGTTTTCTGTTACATTGCACTCACCCAGGCAGGACATATTTGTGTCCTTCAAAGCTCAACGTCCTCTATCCCGCGACATATATTAAATTTTTGTTCTGTTAAATTGTACTCAGCTAGGCACGACTTATATGTTTCCTACGAAACTGAACGTGATCAAGCTTGTTAAATGTTACACATATTTGTAAGGTTTCATTGTTGTCAGCCTGTCTGTACTTCTGTGTGTCTTCCAGAACTCTACGGCCACTCTAAATGACACTTCTTACTTCTCTCACTTAGTAGTAATCTTTACAGTCCTTTTGTGATTTTTCCTGAGTTCAACGCGTTCACCCCTCCACAAATCGTACAGCTTACTTTCAACGAAGTCTATTTTTTTTGGCAGGCCTTCTGGCGTCTTCCAGATCTTAACGTTCACATACCCGCGATCAACAACAACTTTGTTTTTTGGTGCATTGTTCTCAGCTAGGCAGGTCTTAAGTGTGTTTTCCAGATATCAACGTGTTCAAATCCCTGACAATGCCCACGTCTTCTGTAAATATGTTGTAAGCTACAGAGGCGTTCTACGTACCTTCCTGTGCTCAGCATGCTCGAGACCGCCGAAAATTGCACTACTGACTTCTGCAAATTTATAGTCAGCTACGCAGGACTTCAGTGGGTGTTCCTGAGCTCATCGTGCTTAAGGGCTAAACAACGGAACTATTTTTTTCCTTGGGATAATTTTTAAATATGCTGGCATTATGTGCATCTTTAAGAACTCATCATCATCAATCCCGTGACATACATCAACTATGTTTTCTTTAACATGGCACTCACCCAGGCAGGACATCTTTGTGTCCTTCAAAACTCAACGATGTCAAGCACATGACATATATAAAGTCTGTGTTCAATATCATTGTACTCAGCCTGGCAGGCCTTTTTTTCCAAAAACTCATCGTTTTTTAGCCCGTGACCTGTATCAACTCTTTGTTGTATATTATTGTACTTCGCCTGGCAGGCCTTTGTGTATCCTCCAGAACTAAACGTTATCAGGACCGCGTGAAATCACTTTTCCTAATTCTGTTAAATAATAGTCAGTTACGCAGGCCTTTTTAGTGTCTTCCTGAGCTCATAGTGCTAAAGCTCTCATTAAATCGCACTTCTGACAACTGTGGCATTATAGATAACTTGGCAGACCTACCGTGTGTCTTCGATGACTCAAAGTAATCAAGCTAATACAACTTAAACGAACAAGGTCAAATTCGAATGCGGTTGGTTCAAATTTGAAGATAAGTGAATTTTCGGATTTTTAACCGATTTCTTCGTTTCGTTGAAAATATTAGCTTAAATTATTGACAATTTATTGTATTTTACCTCATTATCATCTGCACACACTTGCAGTTTTTTTCAATTGCAAAAAGGTAAAAAACATTTTAAAACTTTTTTCACCCTTTTTCAGCCTCATTAAAGTTTCGCAGATTTACGTCAAAAGGACGGAATATAAAGATTAATTCTAGAAATAAAGTTGAAATTTTGTAAGTTTACCTTATTTCCGGCGAAGAATAATTTGCAGGTACTGGTATACCAGTTGATATAATTTTTCATCTTGCATAGCGTCTTCACTAATTCTATTTTCAGTTTAAACTCGTTACCTAGCAGATATTTGCTTGCAGTGCCTTGCTTAAAACACATATTTTAAATATTACATGTTTTATTCCGCAAAACGTCACTAGTGACAAGTTTGCCTTTTGTATTATCGAATCGAAAAAAACTTATATTTTAAAATCAATATGAAACCCCAGTCAGTGCTTAGACGCAAACAGCCTTTTCGCGTAAAACTTCCACTAGAGACACAACTTAAGCATGAAGAAATTAGACCTTGACGCCCTGGAAAACTTTAATACCTTTATGTCTAAATATGGTTCTCTCTTTACGATCCATAGTACCATTTTTGAGGGAAAGTTGTCTTCACTCACTTCTCAACAGTGCGTGAAACTACAGCCTTTTATAAACATGGTAAGTACCGAGTCGATTGACCGACATAAGAGAAGTTTCAATTTTCTTTTAAAAAACGTATCCAAGAGTAAAATTTCCCCGGGACATTGCATTTCATTTCCTTTACTCGTGCGGCTTTAACTTTAAAGTTGCTGAAGCTAAAAGAGTTTTTCCCGTAGCAAAAACCCGCCAGTTCTTGTCAAAATTTTTTCAGCGATTGAAGTTAACCTTATTTTCACTAAGCATGAGCACTCAGCTCAATATTTGAAAACGAAACAAGTTGTTTATCTGTAGGGATAAAAACCCCAATGGAAAAGTCGGGTTTCATCCCTCATAGCAAACA